>JAUEPT010000411.1:0-23074 GCA_030435635.1 Armillaria borealis | reverse complement strand
CATGCACTAGTGCGATTTTACTTGGCAGAGGGTAGTTCCCAACAGCAACGACTGCCGAGGAACGGGATAGGCCGAGCATGAGGTGGCGCTAACGTGCCTAGCAGTGTAAAGGCCGTAAGGAAATCACAGCAGAGCCTTCAAAAATAGTGGAACAGTTAACTGGGAAAGATAGATGGGCATTTTAACGCAATGAGACAGGCGGCTTGAAACGAGTCTGATAGTGAAATGAAGGAGATGTATGACGTCTCCGGAAATAAACGAGCTTCTAGGTGCTAGCAAGCCTATTCTGCGACGGTGCCGCAGCCTCCTGGTTCGAAGGGTCAGTTTGGCGGTTGGCAAGTGGAAATGAAAGGTTACCAACGAGAGCGGTGTCCGATTTGAAAGGCAATGAATGTGAACGTAAGGACGCGCCCTAGTCGAAGGTGAATCTGTCCTTCGAATTAACACCAACCGCGTCCCCAATCTGATCGGAGCGGGCCGGTGCGAGATGAGAATCGCCCATATTCTTCTCTCTCCAGAGCTTCTCAGCCTCGAGTCTCCCTCAGCCGGCTCAGTCGAACAAACTCGGCCGTCCCTTGCCGCTCTTTCGCCCTCATCTCGATTCGCCGTTCTCTGCTAGGCTCCCATCGCCCCTTCAGGATCCGTCGAACGGCGTCAGGGCTTATTTTGAATTATCTGCGAGCACCTTGGTACTGAACTTGGCCCCGTCGAACTGGTGCAGCTCGCGAAGGCCATCCATCGCTTCTCGTGATATCTTTCGTGGCGGATTCCAGCCATCTGGGAACCGTTGCTTCATCGTCTTTCGGTGGCGAGCATACTCTTCAGGTGTTGGAGCTTTTGACGGTTTGCGACGATGGGGGGCGTGGACGCCCGAACACGGTTTACCACATCATTGTCTTCCGTGAGATCCAGTTTCACGGGCGAATCGTCGTCTAGGATAGATTTGTGTGACGGAGATCCAAATATACCCCATTTTTGCAGAGATGAGGGTGAGAGCGCAGAACTGGCGTAATACCTTGCTAAAAAACGTTTTGGAATCAACGAGGTCATGGTGCGGAAGCAAAAAAGAAAATTGTTTCAAGACGCCGGCAACTTAGGCCGGCGGGCATTGCCTCTTTGGGTTTCCGGTTGCAAGCTTTTGCTTCGCGAAAAGATAGGTGGCCTCCCTCATGTTATCTCTCGGTTCCGTCGTGCATCATGGGATCATTGCTGGTTCAAATTGTTCAAATTGGTTCGCCAGGTTAAACACTGCGATGCCCTAAGCCCATATTCTTTCTATTGGTTGCTAATCCAGTCCGTGCCTCTGGGTGCAGTCCTAACGGAGCTACTGGATAGTCATCTTGGCGGTCCTTAATAGTTTATCCACCCCTCATGTACCGGTACCGCAACAAGGGCCGGGTTCTGTGAGTGCGCAATGACCGCTTGCCAGGAACTGTCGACCTGGACGCATATATCGTCATTAGGCGCGCGACGGTTCAAGTACACGACACCAAGCTGAACACTTTGCACAAATATATATCTCGGCCCGCTTAACGAAACATGCGGAACTTACGCAAAAACCTGCAGTGAAACTTGAAGATGATACATACCCTCATTCTAGTTAGTTACAACTTTAAACTTGTGACTCAGGACAGTAGGGCCCTTGTGCCTATCTCTGACCATCATCCCGAGTCCCGAGGTGGTCCGAGTCATCTAAGAAACGCCCATATTCACCCCTAGTTTGTATGACTCGACAATTTTCTGCGCAATACTACGGTCTGCGATCCGGGCGTTTATAAAGTGAATACATGATATTTTCTAAACTCTACAATGGATTCTTCACCTCCAGCCTATTCTCTTGATCCATCCGACGGTGAATCGCGTATTGATCTCACCCCGGCACGTTCTACGGACCACCGTTTTACCGGCACCTTCCTTAAAAAAGAGGGAAATTTATCCGTTGTATTAACAGACCAACAAGACGGTTGCAGTTTACCCTCTTACGGAAGGAAGGGAGTAGTCAACGGCGCTGTTTTCTTCGAAAGACGCGACTTGGTTACTTCCGTACAAGTCAAGGTCGTTACGGTTATCTTTTCTATATGTTGGTTCTGACGACTCAGTTCGGTAGCTGGAGGGTCGAATGGACACTGCGAATCACGAACATGGATCTCAGGTGGTGATTTTCCTAGACGAAACTCGCACCCTATGGTCTGTTGACCCGGCCAATCCAACGGCATGCCCCAGTTCTGTGCCCTTCTCTCTGACGATCCCATCTGAGTTTCAGAAGGGCAATAATGAGAGATATGAACTACCACCTTCGTTCACCACCTCATTCCCGGAGCTTAGAGTGTCGATCGGGTATTCCCTAACTATCCGTGTCGTCGAGAACCGCTACCCACTCGTCGGGTTCTTGAGAGGATCCCCAAGGTATGCGAGCCATATTAAATGCAATACGCGCGTGTGTCTTCCTCCTCCCTAATAAAGCCTGCGTGTCGTATTCAACTACCGGCCTCGAACGCGCCCAGCCCAACCAATACTTTCCAACCCCGCTTTTCTCTCGTCCATCAAGACGTCCCCAGAAGAGTGGAAACAGAGCCTCACGACCATCAACCCAAAACCCAACACAGCCGCGGCGCCTATCCATTGTAGCGTAAGCCACCGCCTAGCCCGCGGCCCAAATCTCACTAGTTCTCCTCGTAGCTCTTCATTCCCGCTGTTCAGATCTTCGCCATCTCTGATAACATTCCATTTCACGTTCAGCTGACGGCACCGCTTGCGTCTCTGCGGCAGCTTTTCCCCGTTCCCGCACACGTTCATGGTAACGCATCACTTCAGGTCCATCTGGTTCGTCAGGTCTCGGTAGAGGTTGACGGAAATGTGTCGTCACGGAATGTAGGCATAGGGGAAGGGACCTTGCGTCCGGTGCCTCCACTAGCGTCAGAGATCCAGCCTGGACCTGAGATTGAGAAGCACATGGACTGGGAGGGGGAACTCAGATGTCAGCCTGACGTTGAGGTGGGCGGTTTCTTCACGGCAGGCGCGTCGGTGAAGGTTCGTCATCCATCTAGACTTGGATTCTGGTCTTGAATTTCCATTTCAGGATTTTATCATCGCATCGCTCTATCCTCCTGTGAGGTCGGATTTCCCCCACTCACGGAATGGCATTCGGATAAGAATCGTGACCGATCCTTGGACAGATGAAGTCGGCGACTGAACTGAGTCATTCTTTGCCTTTACAATGGAAGGAAAACACGCCGCATAGCAGGTTAATTCCAATTTACGCTTAGAGCCAGAGTCATAAATCATCGTGTCTAAGTATTTGCCACCTGTCGATGCTGCCGCCTCCAAGCCAAAAACTCTCGCAGAGCGGCTGCAATAAGAGGTATCACTGCACTAGCGAATAGAGGCGTGTAGACGGCATACTTATGTTCAGGTGGAAAGTACAGCAACGCCAGCATCCCTGGATTGAAGAAGGCGCGCGAGGCATGTGTTGCTGCGTCAGCAGAAAGACGCATTGTTTCAACAAGAGAATTTGCGGAATGAGAGTGCATCTACAAAAGATGCCCAGTTAATGTCATAAGCTCAAAACAAATTTGAAGACAATGAACAACTACCTTTTCCAGCGCAGACAGTGCGTCCCGCACGTCATCCCGCACAACCTGACCGACAGGCATGTTTTCGATTTGATCAACCAATTTCACAGTGCTACGCAGTGTGTCTTTGGCTCCTCGATCGTTTTCAAAAGCCCGTCGGCGCAGTAGAGCGTCTAACTGCCAATCTGAAAGCAACGAATTGTCGTCAGGAGAGATTCTGACGTCGGCGTGAAGACCTGGAACACCAAGCAACGCTGAGAAGCTGATTCGAGAAGGCCGGGAACAGGGTGTCGAGATCTATTGAAGACATATATCTGTGTGGCGGGGTATCATCAGATGGGTTGTATATTGTCACACCTCCCCATTGAGGAATGAGGAAGGAGTTCGAATGTGAAAGGGACCCTACGTCATGAATCAATGATCAGTCGGACAGGTGAAAAAAAACGACCCTACCATCCGGATTTAGTATCACAAGGGGTTTGCGCGCACCTGAAGGAACAAATAATATAAAATGAAGCACTGGATCGTTTGAAGAGCTGGAAGCTGAAAGACCGTCAACGACCTGGTGAAAACGCGGTAAAGGCAGAGCTTACACAGCGTCCACTCGGCAGAATTAATGAAGACAGTCAAATCTTCCGGAGTTAAGCCAAAAGAATCGTTGTCGAGAGCCTGTGGCTTGAAAGCAAGCGGCGCGTGAAATTGTACCTGGCTTTCAATGGTGAAATTGTGCAAAATGGATAGAGCTGTTACTATGGGATCGACATGGTCTGGCAGAAGCATTATGACATCGTATGCGGCGCTAAGAAGACTTGTACTCACGGTGTATGGCATTCGTAAGATCCCAGCCAGTGATAGCCTGACCGGCTGCCGCATCTTCATTAAGCAGGGTAAACGAGAGACGGAAACGAGGCGAATATTGAGCGATACGGTATTCTCGATCAGGATCTGAAGAATATGGAACGAGAAGGGCAGCAAGAACGTCTGCTAGGTGGGATACTGTGTGCCACAGAAATGAAGGAATTAAGTCACGCGTCAGTGGGGAATGAAGTCCAGACCTTACAGGGACGGTGGTGGATCGGGAATGATATTCGTCGTCCAGTTATGACAGTGTCAGCTGAAGGCGTCCAAGTGACGGAATATGTCCCAGGCATGTCCAGGGAGTCTTGACGACTCGTGAGAAACGAACTTGGTTGCTGACGTGAGTGAGAACGTACCCGCTTCGCTGCCTACCTCTACATGGATGGATAATCCCCTCCACTGTCCACCTTTCGAGCTGTGTGTATCGAAGAGCTGCTGTAGCTTTCCAGTTATTGAGGGATCATCTTGCACCAGAGAAGGATCCAGTCGTATTGTGATAGGGAAGGATAAGACTGTCTTGGCTTGGTATTGAACTTGAGCAGTTGGCAGTGAGAGACGCTCGATACTGGTCGTATGCCACCACAATGGCGTCGCAAGCAGGATAACGACCCAGTACGACGCAATAATCAGTCTTCGTACGCGGTGGGACTGGAAGAAAATACTGGAGGGATCCCTCAGCGGTGTCTCGTGCCCTGGGGACGCGCTCATGGATGGTTCATGGATGGTCCTGCTTTACGCCGGCCGTGGGGCCGTGCTGCTTGCCGAGTCCCGGCATCCTGTTTAGAGTGTGCGTGCTTTATTTGCTCTGCTTATGTCAGCTGACTGCTCTGTTTGGTAGCTATGCTGCTGGACGCTTTAGCTTTCTTCACCCAAGTCCCCATTTCTCCTTTGTTTGCTTTTCCGGTCGAACTCTACTTTCTCTTTATAATCTCTTCCTATATCGTATCTCTCTGAGGTCTCTGGAGCTTGCATTTCCACAGCGCTTCAGTTTCGGTCTCCGTATTCAGTGGAGGCTTGGATTATTCAAGTCCCAATGGCCTCCGGGATGTACGATGCAGGCCCATCTTCGTCGACGCCTCTATCATACCCGACTACTCGTCGTCCTCCAGGCTCAGGTCCTCTCTCATATGAGGTTTGCGCTATTTCTTTACGGTACATTGGCCGGCTGACCCATTCCGGCGTACTTGCTGTATTCTTTTTAGCGGCCCCTTTCACGTCGACGGTCACCTTCTCCACACCGGCATTACGGAAATGATGCTCCAGTCTATCATTCTAACTATCCGAATGTGTATCGACCTAATTACTGGCCGGATCGTGGATCTTCCTATGACGGTTTATCACCAAGTCCGGACCGCTTTGAACGCTCTCGCGAACCTGACGTGGACCCAAGGGATCGTTCCGGAGGCTGGGGACTTCATTCTGAATCACATTGGGAGGGTGGTTCATCTTTTCGAAGGGAGCCTATGTTAGCTGCTACTCGAATGTTTGAGCCGTCAGAAACTTGGAAAAGAAATCATGACGAGCGTTCAGCGCACTCTTCAACGTAAATACGCTTGTTGTCTGACACTTTCAGCTTCTGACTTGCGTTCTAGGTACAATCCCGGGTCCCCAGTCATCGACAAACACCCAGACAGATCCGGAAGAGACTTCGTCGATTTAACCTCAGAACGATCTGCTCGAAATGATCGACTCCTCAGAGATGACGATCGACATTATCGACCATCTCAAAGCTTCGCGTCAGAGACTAATGGAAGGTCCGGATACAATTCATATAGACCAACGTACGATAGAGATTCGTCTTCCTCGCAAATGCGAAAAAGATCCGTATCAGGATCTGTTGTAAATGACGGACGAAATGGTCGCTGTAGCTCAACGAGGTCGTCGTCTCGGGATAGTCGCACACGGTCACGATCTTTCTCTCGAGACCCCTCTCAACGTCGATCCAGTTCGAAGTCACACCTGTCTACTCGTCCACCATTACCCACGCGTAACAAATTACAGCCACGATCTACCTCTTCATCCCATTCACAGCGTCGGACTGGATCGGGGGCCAGCACATCTCGTATTCGTCCACTGTCTGCGAAATCCCGACGTTCTTACTCGCGCACGCGGCCCTCACGTTCACGATCCCGCTCACGGTCGTACTCTGACTTTCGCTCTCACTCGCCTGATGATAAGTCTCGTCGACGTAGCTCGAGCCGTGGGAGGTCCCTCTCTCGCCATCGCAAGCAGCCTACTCCAGACCGCGTACCCGAACCAAAGAATGAAAGACGATCTTGGTCTCGTTCTTCCATTGCTTCTTCTCGTGCTTCGCCTCCCCCTCCCCCTACCATAACCGCAGTAGAAAGCCTTGTTGATGTGTCAAAGTCTGCTTCTGATACGCAGATGATTGAGCAACCGATCAAAGAGCCCGAGCCTGTTATTAAACCCCCTCCTTCACCTGAGCCAACGATCCCTGAGGCAAAAGTTCCCGTGGCAAGGACCTCAGTAAGTTGGAGCTTCTCTAGCAATTTGCTACTGTTAATTTTCTTTCGTTTCAGGATGAAAACACCAAAGAAATTGTTCAAGCCCAGATTAATGGGATCGAGGATGGTATGCGACTCTTTGTTTCCGAGATCTCGTTCTAAATTGATCTCCTTTCCTCCAGGTCCCAAAGAGCTAGTTCTAGACTCAACATCGTTGGATTTTGGGTGCATACCGCATCCAGTTCCCGAGAAGGAGAGTTCCCCGGCGAAAGATGAAATTCTTCCAGCCGAAGTTGATATCCACTCCCTCAAAGCCAGGCAACCACCAGTGATCGACTTCACTGAGGATGATATACCCAGCATTTCTGAGTCGTCGTCACTGCAAGAAGTCGTCAGGGCATCAATAATGACAAAGCTTCTTCACTTTCCTCAGACACAGGAAGAGCATGTTGAACCTATTATTCGCTCAAATCAGGCTCTCGTTCGGACTCATGTAGGCAGGGCATCAACGACCCCCGACCAACTCATCGCGGAGATAAATAGTGGAGAGCGTTTGTCCCGGAGGTTGGAGGCTTTCATGTCAACGAAGGATGGTCTCGTCGAACACTTCCAACAACGGCAGGCCGCTCTTGTGGCCAAAGTTCAGCGCCTTCAAGAAGAGTATCTCTCTCTTCACGAGCGCTGGTTATCACGTTGTCGCGTTCTGGATGCACAGAACAAGCTTTTACCGGCAGAGTTGGAGCCCCCCCTACCATCCTCAAGCCGGACGACTCGTCGCACGGCTGCCACCTTGGGCGATGCTGTTCGTTCTGATTTCGAGATGGAGCAAATTATTGCGAGTCTCGGAAACGACGAAGCCACCGATCCCGCCCACCTGTCCTTGAAGAATCATGCCGTAATACCAGACATGATCTCAGTTCAACGTGGGTCGGTGGACTACGTCTACGACGATACGAATCTGTTGGTCGAGAACCCTTTGGAGTATTACCGTCCTCGCACAGGGATGGATGATTGGACACCGGAGGAAGAACAGATTTTCCAAGACCGCTATGCCGCCCATCCGAAGCAGTTTGGGATTATTGCTGATTATATTCCCGACAAGACGGCGGCGCAATGTGTTGCATATTATTATCTACACAAGAAGCAACACATCGACTTCCGCAAGGTCGTTTCGCAGTACGCGCCCAAGCGTAGACGACGGCGAACGGGAAAGCAGAAGGCCAACGCGTTGTTGACGGATATTAGGCAGCATGATGCTGAAGTGAATGGCAATGCTGATGGGCAGGAAACTACCGGAGGCCGTGGCCGAAGTAGAAGGGTTGCGGCTCGTAAGGTTCAGATTGAAGAGACACCTACGTCTACGCCGACACCGGAGCCTGAGCAAAAGGTACGGCCCAAGCGACGTCGAACGGTAGCGGTACGGTCTGGGCTCTCTATTAATAATGAGGAGGAGGAGGGCACCGTGAGTATTATCATTTTCCCTTTGATTCATACGTTGACTTGTGGCTTGCAGGACCAGGAACGTAAACCCAAACGAACGAAACGGCAGCGCAAGGTCAAGTCGGCGGCGATTGTTGACGAATCACAAGCGTCAATCGTTGAGATGAAGTTTATTGATCAAAGTGATCCTTCACAGCGTCGTAAGCCTCCTATTGCCGTTACTCAATGGTCCGATGACGATAAGAGTGCGTAGTGGTTACATGTTTCACCCAGCCCTATGCCTGACCCCACGGTTGCAGAGCTTTTTCTGAAGCTGCTTGGCCAATATGGTGATGATTTCAAACGAATTGCAGCCTCAATGCCGAACAAGGTATTTTTGATTCTTAATTGATGTATAAAGCTGATGGTTTCTTTGCAGACGACCATACAAGTTTGTAATTTTTACAAAACCAACTGTGATGAGATGGGGCTGAAGACAGTCGCCGCAAGTGCGCCTAAACGTTCACCAAGTCCGGCGTCTGGCGATGCTGGGGAGGGCGTGTCATCAACTGGAGTTGATTCATCGGCTCCCATGGCATCTCTTACCTCGGACAATGTAGAAGGCGTACACCACGGAGATCAAGTTACGACAACTGTCCCGGATTATGTTCAGATGCAAACTTCATCTACATGGTCTACATTTTCGTCAGCCAATAATAGCAGCGGAACCACACGACCATCGGATGCCAACTCAGCGAAAAATTCTCCTTCCCAGCTTCATGTGCATAATGCCTCTACTATACCCGTGGCTTCGATTTATCCTACCCCTCCAGCCGGCGTACAATACCCGACTGGGACCCAGCCTTACGGCGCTCCTTCTGGTTATTCTTATCCACCATACGCTGCGCCTTATCCGTTTATGGCCGGCGCTCCTCCTCCCTCATACTTTTATCCCTCGAGTTCATCATGATCACACGTATATATTATTCACACTTTTAGCATTCACGTTATAGACAATGGCGAACTTGTCTTAAATTTATTCTTAAAGGCTTATTGCATGTATTGGTATTCCTTTTGGTATTTTTGCGGGATATATTATAGATGCACGTCTTACGATACGAGCTTTCGCCGGCGAGATCTCACCGCCTGCCTTCGACCATTATTATGTGATATCCAAAGTTGGTTTTCACGAGAGAAGAGACGACGGGCTTGTCGACCATTGACGGCGCTAGGGCGAATGCTGCATCCTGGAACGGACCCACCTGGAATCGCGGAATGTTAGAATTAAATGACAGCATCTGGGGTAGGCATCACGACTCTTTGTGCTGAAAAAGTCAAGCCCTGAAACCTGAGAATGCGGCTCCGGCTTTGTATCACCTTTTCTGATTCGAGAAACAGACATGATAGATAGATGGACAAGGTGGTTCCCTTGTACGCAACAAAGGGAACCACTCTATCAAATGAACCCGTTTCCGGAACCAAGAAGGAACAAAAGGTACAATTCCGGGGGACGCGTCTCGCTTCCAGGTTCCCTTTTCCAAGGACAAAAAGTCGCACCATCTTGGGTATCGTGCGCGACACATGTGCATTCGAGCCAGTCTCCCCCTGCTGAAATGAACTCGATGATAAATCAATCCACGTCAAACGACAGCTGGTTTCGACTGGTTCGAAAGATAGACCCCGGGCCCGTTGTTTTCCCAGTAGATGAAGTAACGAGAATAGCTCACCATGCTCCCCCTTGTCATCCATCCCAAACTGCCGCCGGCTAGGAGATCATGAGAAGTATCAAGATCGTGAACAGAAAAGGCTTACCTTTTGCCTTATCTTCAGAGTATTCTTGGGCGACTTTATTGAAAGAGACGCCCTCCTGGAGGAGAGGAGGTGTAAGTTGGGGATAGATAGTCATATTTGGTACTGAACTTGTATTTTTGCAAGGGCCTCAGTGGCCTTGGAGTGCTTCTCACATAGAATGTGGCGCACGTTGACAGCAGTAGCTGCCTTGAGAACGCTCTTTCCCTGAGAAATAACTGAATTCATGTCGTCCCAATGACTTGACAGAGACGTACCTTGGGCTTCTCCTCCACTTCTTCCTTCGATTTCCCCTTCTTATCCTCTCCTTTCTTGCTGCTGGATTTCTTTTCAGTGTTGGCTGCCTTCTTGGCCATGGTGGAGTTATCTAGCCTGAGCGAATCATCGTAGCGGGATTATCGATGGTGCACGTGTCCAGTGACGACGGTACCGAAAAGAGGAATTCGATAATCATTTTTTGTAACGCGTTTCCTATCGTATACCCAAGACATATCGACCATGGCCGACAAAATTACACGTATCGCCATTGTCGACTCGAATCGCTGTAAACCGAAGCGATGTGCTCAAGAATGTAAAAAGGTGCGCCGGCCTTTGGGAGGAACAGCAGGTAGCTGACGGATATTTCCAGTCATGTCCTGTCGTACGAATGGGTGCGTTGGTTGCATAGCTGCGAAGGACGGCTCTGACGGTCGCGGATCTCAGGAAAACTCTGTATTGAAGTCAAGTCTTCCGACAAAATCGCATTTATCTCCGAATTTTTGTGTATCGGTTGCGGTATATGCGTCAAAAAGTGCGTACAAGCCCTCGTTTCCGCCCGAAATGCAACCTGATTTTTCTTAGATGTCCGTTCGAAGCGATTACAATCATCAATCTACCTACAAATCTCGAATCACAAGTAACGCATCGATACACCGCAAATGCCTTCAAGCTGCATCGGCTGCCCACACCACGCCCTGGGCAGGTTTTGGGTCTGGTGGGGACGAACGGTATTGGAAAGAGTACGGCGTTGAAAATATTGGCGGGGAAACTAAAGCCCAACTTGGGGCGCTACGATGTGCGTTGCAATTTTTTACCTATCAAGATTAATCGGTTTCGTGGTCAGGATCCATTCAAGGCGAGGAATAGGACTCGTGGCAGATTGTGCTTTGCTTTCGGGAGTGAACTCGGCCAAAAGAATATCACCTGTGGTCCACCCAAAAATTTCTCGCAGTCTCGCTCTCTGGATGTGTAGTGCCGCCACGGTGCATTTTTGGCGTGTCAGTAAAAGACACCTGGGGTGCGAACATCTAGCCTCGAATGCAAAAGCACGACCTGTTGTGATCCTATTACTCGTCTGAATGTATGTGGACCTAGATGGTGTGGCTTACCCAAATCTACAGGACCCTCCCGACTGGCAAGAGATTCTCAAATATTTCCGTGGATCCGAACTACAAAATTATTTCACCAAGGTATTGGAAGATAATCTGAAAGCCTTGATCAAGCCCCAATACGTCGACCATATCCCCAGAGCTATCAAAGGCAAGATGTCGGTTTCGCAGATGTTGGACTCCAAACTAGAGCTGGACAACAAACAACTGATGTGCGATGAACTCGAGCTGAACAAGGTTCTAGACAGAGAAGTGTCACAGCTTTCTGGTGGAGAGCTACAGCGTTTTGCTATTGCGATGTCGTGTATACAAAAGGCTGATGTGTTCGTCTTCGACTTCTTACGCTGTGTCGGAATGCTGTTTGACATTTCCACAGATACATGTTCGATGAACCGTCCAGTTATCTTGATATCAAGCAGCGCCTCAGAGCTGCAGAAGTAATTCGATCTTTACTCACGCCTGACTGTTATGTTGTTGCTGTCGAGCACGATCTCTCTGTTTTGGATTATCTCTCCGACTTCATCTGTTGTTTGTACGGGAAACCGTCCATGTACGGTGTTGTAACGATGCCTTCTTCAGTCCGAGAAGGTACGTTTCATTCTCATCAATTTTCATTAGTCCTAACCGCCTGTCCAGGAATCAACATCTTCTTGGACGGCTTCATCCCCACGGAAAACTTGCGATTCCGAGAAGAGTCGCTTTCTTTCAAAATGGTCGAAACGGCAGAGGAAGTCATTGTCGAAAAGACTGCCCAATACTCGTATCCTGCTATGACGAAGACCCTAGGCGGCTTCAAGCTTTCCGTCGAAGCCGGGAGCTTTACCGACTCGGAAATTATTGTGATGCTTGGCGAGAACGGTACCGGGAAGACTACCTTCATCCGTCTTCTTGCTGGGGACACGCCTGATATTGAGACCGACAAGCAGACTTTGTCGGTGTCTTTGAAGCCCCAGACGATTTCTCCCAAGTTCCCTGGTACCGTCCGCATGCTACTGCTGAAGCGGATCAAGCAAGCATTCATGCATCCCCAATTCCAAACAGATGTTCTCAAGCCGATGAACCTCGAGAACATCATGGATCAAGAGGTGAAGACGTTATCTGGTGGTGAATTGCAGCGTGTTGCTATCGTTCTTGCTTTGGGTGCGTTCTATGCGTTACTGAATTAATGTTGTCTAAACAAGGCGATGTAGGAGTGCCTAATGTCTCCCTGTACTTGCTCGATGAACCCTCCAGTTTCTTGGATTCCGAGCAGCGTATCATAGCAAGTAAAGTCATCAAGCGGTGCGTTGCGATTGTAAACAGCTCTTATAGTCGTCTTACATCAGCATAGATTCGTTCTTCACGCCAAGAAGACGGCGTTTGTCATCGAGCACGATTTCATCATGGCTACCTATCTTGCGGATCGTGTCATCGTGTTCGAAGGCCAGCCTGCTGTGTCTGCAACTGCCACACCGTACGTCGATAGATTTGTACATCCAATCAACCTTCTGACCTCTTCTTATAGACCTCAGACTCTGCTGTCCGGCATGAACAGATTCCTGGCGTCTCTGGAGATTACTTTCCGACGTGACCCCACGAACTACAGACCTCGAGTGAACAAGCTTCACAGTGTGAAAGACCGCGAACAGAAGGGTGAGTATTTACGTCCTTTCTCAAGCTTCCCTTCTTATGAAGTCGACTAGCATCCGGAAATTACTTCTTCTTGGAGGATTAAAGGGAGCCGGAGTTATACGTAGCGGCGCAGCTCAGAATGCAGTTGTAGCTTGATTGATCTCAGCACTTCATAAGGCAGTCGATCCTCCGGTATTTTGCTGGGTCCTTTGTGCTGGTTACCGGGAGATCAGTCTGGCAATATGACATTTGAGGACGAGATTAGAATGCGTGTATTCGATGATAGTGTAGACAATTCCAGCTGGTAGAAATGATCCTGTGAGTCGGGCCGGCAGACCCGTATTGCACTTCTTCCCTCCCGTCATGACCATCTCTGGACTTCCGGATTTCCCTGCTACGGCTACCCGGAAATCCCTTTCTCCATCGCAGCTCGCGACACTGAACCAGACGATAGCCACGCGCCTCCAGGAAACGTTGGCTCTTCCGCCAGAAAAGCGCGACACCCAGGCGTCTCGCCGATTTGTAGCATCATTCGCTCAGGATACAGCGTTGCAGACTCTTCAGCCGCTGATATGGGAGAATCAGAGTGAGCCTTCTGCGATAGAAAAGTCGATACGGCATCGAGCGCTCTTGCTGGCGGAGAAATTAGCCTCCGGGCTCGAGCTGCAGACACTGCTAGATCTTGCCATCATTTACTCAAAATCCCGAACTCGATTGCGGAAGATTTTCGAGCAGTCTACTCCCCCGCTTCTCCCAGTCATCCAGGATGAGCTGATCCCAGCATTCACGGCCATTCTAGGCGATTCCTCGACGGGCCTGTATGGGATCCGCAAATCCACCTATTGCATAGTGTCATTTTTGCGCGTGGCGACGGAGGAGGTTATTCGTTCGTTCTACCATTCCAAGCAGTTTGTCCTTGCGCTCGCCAGATGTTACGACCAGGGCCTCGCGGCGATGGCTCAGTCCTACGGTGGACTAAGGATGACAGAGAGCAGGGATCTAGACGATTGGGAGCGGATATTCATTGAGACCAAGGTGGATATCATAGACTCTTTCCATATCATTCTTTCCTCCATGTTGCGCGATCTCTCAAGCGCGTCAGGAAGAGCACTGGCGGCGGAATCCGAACGAACATTTGATACCATTTTTGCACTGCTCGATGTTGGTCCTTCGTCTTCAGATCCAAGAACCCCCTTTCTCAACCGTCCGCTCTTGGCCGATTATCAGCAGTCGTATGATCTCTCAAGAACTCTGGCGTCAGCTTTGCGGCACGCGTCAGAGAAAGACGCGAGGCTGGACCTTCTTGAGAGCAGTTTAAAGTCTCTTGAAGGGGAAGGGGAGAAGGGACCTGGTGTGCTCAAATTGATAATCCGTTCATCAGGTGTTCCACCAGGTGTGGATAATCGGGGGAAGAGTAGCAACGAAAAAGGAAAAGGAAAAGCTGCGCCTCCTCCCGAAATAACGCCCCCCGATCCAGATATCGATCTCAAAGTATCTCAAGTCCTGGATATTTTCCCGGACTATCCCCCCGATTACATCAGTACCCTCCTCACGCATCCATCATACCCGTATCGTGGAAACCCTGAAAAACTGATTGAAGCTTTGTTGGAAGGCACAGCTCCGCCTGAAGATGACGTTCCTCTGCAGACAAGTCAGCCAAGCATGCCTTCCAACGAGTTGGTTTATACAAAGGGTCGACAAAATGTGTTTGACGACGAAAAAATGGATCTTACCCAACTGCGGCTTGGAAAGAAGAGGTAATACTGCTTTTTGCGCTTTAGTCCAAACGAAACTAAACTTGCCGCTTTTCAGGGAGGATGAGACCGCCATTATGAGGGACCGAACATTCATGGAACAGATGAAGGCCGATATTCTTCGCCGTGCTGAGGAGATATCTGATGAGGAGGAAGACGAGGAGGGAACGACTGGTGCATTCGACGAAGAAGACCTTGGATCTACGGTGAAAGTAGGTGGTGATGGAGAGGAGAGTGACGAAGATGGTGCAGAGGGCGTCGGTGAAATCGAGGCTGCTCCCGTGAAGCAGCTGCCCGAAACCATACTTGAACTGGCATACATTCAGGATCCAAAGCAATTCGATAGAGATGCGAATACCAGACGTAGTAAAGGTCGCGCTGATCTGAAGGCGCAGACCGGTGGGTGTTTCTATCGACCGTGCCTTATTGTTTTTCTGACAATTTTCTAGGCTGGAGTGATGAGCAGATAGAAGGCTGGCGGATAATGCTGGAACGCAATGTATGTGGCTTCAGATATATCTACTTATGATGGATCTCTAATACGTTCGCACTTCCAGCCTAAGAAGGAGAAAATCCTACAAAAGCACGAGTTCGCTGGAAATCAACATACCCCGGTTCCTTCACAAAGCAATCGTGGAGGTGGCCCATCCCGCGGGGCTGGGAGAGGTCGCGGGAGAGGTCGAGGCCGTGGAGGTGGAGGTGGAGGCGGGGGCGAGGAGCAACAGTCTCGAGATCGCGCTTGGAAAGACAAGAATAAGGCCAGTCGTGGAAACCACAATCGAAAGCGTGGCCACGATAAGAAAATGGCACGCGGAGGAGGTCCGTCGTAGTCTTTACCATGATTGACAAACGGGTTCTTCAATGTAACGCGCGAATGGACATTGTCGCTGAGAAGCAATAGCCAAGGACAGCTTTCCGCTTGGAGAATTTAGTGTCAAGATGAATCTTCATTTAGATACCCTACACAGTAGGCAGCCTTCCACTACTCTCGAGGCGCGCCGGACTGCTTGCCCCAGCGCTAGTTGACTGTAGCCTGAAGTACGCCGTCAACTTTGCTACATCCCTTTGATCACCTGGGACTGTGTCTTCACCTAAGGCAAGAAGTCGTACCCGTACATGACTGAACGCTTCCGATGTTTCGCGAAGCTATAGTTGCAGTGCGCCTCACTCACCTCCATTACTATTATATACGTGATTCAGTGTCCACACACGAATTGTAAAGCTTGAAGCACAATTTTGTTTCCACTTTGGAATAGGGACTCAGATAGACCGAGGGGCCCTGTGCACCGCCACCGCGTCTACAGTCCCTGGATTCCCAGTTTGGGCATGACCTCCTCAGCGAATACTTAGACCTGCTAGAAATTCGGTATTCGCATGCGATGTATATCCTCCACGGCATTCTTCATGGCTCGTTTTTGATTCTTCCCTCCTGAGTCCTAAGCCATTAGCAGGAGTTCAGCCGTAGAATAGTGCCGAGTCGACAAACCAAACTTCTGGAACTACCGAGCGGTACATATTGTCAAGAGAACGGACGAGCCAATAGTAGCCGACGAACTCTAACGATTGACCGGTAGTTTTCACTCCAGTTCGCTCCTCCCAGGCAGTGTTTGTCACATATATTCGAGCAGCCCTGCGTGCTTACGGTTATGAGATACCTGGAGGTCTGCAAATTTAATGCGCTGAAATTCGGCGTTTCGTTGAGCATCGCACGCGACAAAAAGGTTGGACCAAGACATTCGTCTATCATGACGTCACTACCGTGGTGGCAACACGTGATGCAAATTTTCCCAAACTTGCTCTCTCATTTGAACTTTGAAGCAAACGTTGATGGGCGTTCAGGGTTTGACACCTTTTCTTCTCAAAACATGGTAATTTCAATATTTTATTCTCTCTTGTGGACCACCTACATATTTGTTTGCAGTCCTGAAGTCATTAAAACGCTTCCAAAGCGACTCGAAGAACTCCAGGGTAAACGTATTGTAATGTGTGTGTCACTTTTGACTATGTTGAATTGTCCTTGATGTATTCCCAGCGATGGAACACTCATTACCCAGCGCCTGCACTTTGTCCCCGTCCCGCATCCATATCGTCATGTCTTGGGTTGGTATCGCATCGCCAAAGAACTGCAGGAGAACAATATCGAAGCGGTCTGTGTATTTGACGGAAAGGAGCGAAACATCGCAAAAGCTCGAGAAGTGCGTGGATATCGTTTTTATTCTGCTATTGATCTAATATCACGGGCAAGTAGGCTCTTCGCAGGAAAGAGATGAGAAGACGCGACATGGCACGCGAAGCCTTTGAAAATGAGCGCCTGAAACGCTTGGATAGCCTTGGAAGTCTATTGACAGACTTTCGGGATGCAGCTTCGGATTCTAAAAAGCGCCTCTTCGAAGTCATCCAAGACACACCGCCGTTGGAAGGAGCTGAACCCCCAAAGCTCGAAATTATTCAAGAAGGTCGGGGCTCCTCTTCTTTGATACTTCTGTATTCGCTCATGCGTTTCAGTTACAGATTACGCTGAAATTGAGTGGAAAGATTCAGAACCTTTTTCATCATCCGTGACCTATGAAGCCACTCCTCATATAACAGACGCCAAGTTGGAGAATACATCAGAGAGCACAAAAACATACTCTACACCTGATATCTCAGAGCATAAACCTATGTTCGCTGATACACGTCCATTGACGTCTGATCTTGGGGGTGCTTACTCGGATAGTACATCATCGCCCGTGCAGGTCAGCGACTGCGCCACAGAAAGAAATCGACTAACACTTTTTGCTACCAAGGATTCGAATGCATCATCACAGAGCGAAAGCGTTGCTGATTCCATGATATCACTCTTTCACAACTTCCGGAGTAGCATACCAAAGCTGGCCTCCCTCAACAAAGCTTCCCCTGAAGAGGCGCCGATCAATGAATCGGAAGAGCGGACTGAAGTTTTCATGACTAAGGGTCAGTACGAACTGACCCTTGAAGAAGGAAAAGTCTGGGGCAATCTGGCTGTCGTTGATGAATCCGAAGAGACTTCCATGGAAGACGAGGTTTTCAAGATATATCAAAAGAGCACAGTGATGTTTGAATCTTACGCTAGACGAACGCGTCCACCAACGGCTCAGAATTACATAGAGTGTAGGGAAATTCTCGAGGCTATGGGCATCGCGTGTGTCGAAAGCGAAGGTCCCTATGAGGCGGAAGCTCTTGCTTGCGCTCTTGTCTCTCATGGTTTTGCCGACTATGTTGCAAGCGAAGACACTGTATGAGTTCTATTTGTCTAGTTATGGGTGTTTTGTCTGATACCTGATATAGGACGTCATCGTCTACGAGGTACCTCTCCTTCGAAATATCACCAACCAGGCGGGGCCACTCGTGGTAGTCTCCGGATCTGATGTCCGTGAAGGCCTACAACTCTCGCGGACGAGCTTCGTCGATTTCGCTCTCCTCTTGGGCACAGACTTTTCCGAGCGGATCAGGAACATCGGGCCCATGCGTGCGTACAAGTTCATCAAGGAGCACGGTACGATCGAGGGAGTGGTCACAAATGAGACTAAGTACCGACATCGCCTAGAGCCCGATGCATACCTGGAGCAAGTTCGGGTGGCGCGGGGTATTTTCGCTACGCTGCCACCTATCCCGAAGGAGGCCAAGCTCAAGGGCAAAAGAGACGACAACAAGACGATGAATCTGTTGCAAAAGTACAAGTTGAGCCGCGAGATTGATCCAAATTGGGATTATTCGACCGCGTTGGCGGGGAATTTTTTCCAGGATAATCCGACGGCGTTTTGAGGTCACGGTCATGGCTTTTTTGGACTTTCTAGAGGTCGCCCACCATACATTTCCGTTCCGTTCCTGTGTCCATGAGATGTTGCACAGAATTGATGCGAAGTGAGTAACCCGTACAGCCGCCAGTGATATACCGAGAGGAGAATTCAGAACCCTAGTACGCCGAGGGGAGTCGTGTCCGTACAAATGAATTTACGCCCTGCGAACGGTCAGAAGCTGATCTGTAGCTGTGTTACTCTAGGTCATAGGCGATACCGATGGGACCGAAATGAGTCGGCGACGGGCTCCGATGCATGGACCGGCACAGCATGCGCCACTAAGTAGCTTTTTGCGAAATCACGAAACCACAGCTTCGGATAGTCGTGGAGAAGAGCTGTGTAATAACGGATAAATCACCACGCGCGTGAGCTCGCACTGTACCTTATCAATATTTCGCCAAAATAGAAATGATGATGAGATGAGATGGAGAACCGTGTTCCGTTTTGTCCGTCGGCATAGTTGGCACTGGCGGCTGACAATCACCTTCCGACTTGAAAAGGTACTAATCGGTGCCTTGACAATCATCAAGTCGGTGTCGTAATAGGGAGTAGACTGGAGCGGGAACCTGTCGATGATGTAAGTAGTCGATATCGACGTAGAGGAGGTTAATGAGTAAAAGGCCGGATGACGGGGATGAATTTTCCGGAGGCAATGCAAGCGAGCTGTACTTGTGGTGCAGAATGTAAAGCCCCAGAGCACCATGGGAGCCCCGATGCCGCCTATGCTGAGGCGGTGCCATATGAACTGCGGTAGAACTGCGCTGTAGACTGTTCAGTTACATAGTCCGTATGTACATCATTTAGAGTTGAAATTGATCCGAGTGCGAACAAATGGTTGGACAGGATACGGACTGATGCGGATTTTGTTTTGTCAGGCGGTGTTTGAAGGATGGGCGGTTGTGATTTCTTGAGTCGACAGACGGAGATATGCATCGGGGGAAGGAAGTCGGTTCAATGAAGTCAGAAAGTTCGTGGTCGGAGTGGTCGAATCTTCAATTTAGGTGACATAGGTACCGGGCGTTGCGAATTGAAGAGTCTATGTCGCATATGATTGAAATCGTCTGTTGTCCAATGTAAGCTGGTATTGACTTAAACGACCTGTTTAAATAGAACAATAACTGAATGAACATGTTTAGTAGTAGTACAAGAGGAGTAGATGTACATAATTTATACCAGTTGATCGCTGGTCTCGTTCCGCGATCGAAAATGGAAGATAGACCTCCAGGAGGGGACCTCTTTTTCGGTGGTAATTATCTCGAAGGTAACGAGTGCAAGAAGCAGGACAATAGACACAACAACAGCAGAAATCAAACCAAATAGACGGGAAACAATAATGATACAGTTGGCGACGAGAGCCCCGAGACCCCAAAAGTGCAGGAAAGTTGGTAGGGAATACATCAACGCGACAAGTTGGAATTGGTTCTTTGATGAGTAGACTGATTCAAGATACTGAGACTGTTCAGTTGTCAGCGGGATAGGTGAAGGAGTAAATGATAGTTGCTCACAGCCTGAGTGGCACTGGCTTTTTCCAGCCGTCGGTGACGGTGAATTAGGAACATTGACGCTATAAGGCTAGCGGTGAAGAGTGCGATGGAAGCGGCCGTCAACGCCGGAAGACTCGGGACAAAAGCAAGCGGGACATGAAGTCTGAAACGTAAACTCTGAGTGTCAAGTAACTTCATTACAAACGTTACGCCTACATGAACGTGGAAGAGGTCTGGATATCACGGAGTTGAGTCAATGGATGCCTTCTTTGAAGTGTAATAAAAACGTACGAAGAGAACAGCATCTTTCCACTCTTGTAAGCACTTGGACATGAATGGTTGCCACTGGTCTACATAGACGAGGCGGTCTACGAATAAGTCATCCAATCGCTTGGAGTAGGATGCTGAATTTCCCAGGGATATGAAGGAAACCAGGGGTTCGAGGAAAACTTTCTCTTCTGGATGGAAAACAACGGCCTGGTCCCGGGATAGACGGGAAAATTCTTGGCCGTAGTAGACCGAGAACCTATGGTTGCCTAAGGCGGGAATCAAAAACAAACTCCAATGGAGAACACGGGTCATTCTCACAAACGATGCTCCAGAGTCGCGCAGCAACACAGGTCTGGTGGCCGTCTTCATTATGATCTATCATTCGGAGTGTCACGGAGGGAGCTCGACGTCAGCAATTTCGGTCGCACCTTTGCCAGACCGGAGGACTTTCAAAAATGTTGCACATTCTCCTTGAGAGTAGAAAAAAGTGGAAACACCGGAGGTCATATGGTCTGCGTGAAGTGTCGGTCTCTGGTAATCTGTGCAATAACTACTGCACGCTGCTTACCAGCAAGTCCATGATTGAAGATACAAATGAGATCATCATAACTCTTTTTGGGGAGTCCTCCAATGTGCATGGGGAAGTGTTCAACATGGGCCCAGTATAAGCCCTCTAGATAAATTCCTGTACACACAGATCAGATATGCGGAAAGTCGGCGGTCTTGAGAACCGTACTGAGATGAGACGGCGAGGCCACGTCAGGTAGCCCGAGGGCATCTGTTTCGATGACATCCAACCAAAACTCTGTTCTTGTGCCGTGGTCAACGAAATAGTAGGCGCAATCGTCTTCTTCAATCTTGATGAACAGTTCTATATTGCTTGAGACGCTGATGCTCTTTTCATCTAGGAGGCTCTCTATCTTCTTGGTCCAGAGAGCCACTTTCGTCATGTTTTCCGTGTGGTACAAATATGCCTCAGTGACCACAGAGAAAGGTGCATCCCGGCGGAAGTAAAGCTGCCCCTCGGGGTGAACGTGAGAGGTCCAATGAGGCGGGAGATATGTCGGTCTATAAAATGCAGAGGTGAAATTGCCGTACACACCAAGGAGTATGACATACTCAGGCTCGCAAAACCCTGGATTTATCAACGCTGGATTCAGGTCGACAGTTCTGCAAGAATATTGAATGGATATAAGATAATTGCTTGGGAACAGTAGTACTTACGTGCATTCGCCGTCGTATCGTCCAGTGGCATTGGAGGTGATGGGCCTCAGAGTGCCTTGTGGCAGGACGGGGGGGACATTGGGATTCTTTTCGAGAGTGAAGTGTGTAGAGTCCATCGCTTGGTTGGGACCGTCAGGTTGAATTCTACGAGTTTATATATACTAGTGTACGGAGGCGATACACTTGAAATGGGACAATTGCGGAGGTTCAAAAATCCAGGTTCGGCAAATAGGCACCGTTTTGCTGTGGCAAGTGATGAATCTGATGATTATGATTACAGGCTTACAGCCTTGCGGCCGGAAGTTGGAACCCCCATAGTGATGATCACGTGCAGAAATTTTGCCGAATTTCAATCCCAATCGGACTTGGCGCTTCGCAACTTTAGCGCGAAAAGATTACAGGTTCCTCAGAGGATACCTACTTCCGTACTGCTTGCAAGCTTATTCTTCCAACCATTACTCTAATGGCTCAGGAGGATACGAAGTATGTACTTTCACTTGGTCAGGCAGCGGGTTCACTCCGACTGACACAGGATCGCCAGAGAAGCGCCTAAATCTGACAGCAATACTGAAGATTTTAAGGCATCAGTAGAGGTAGAAGAGCGGGAGAAGGAAACACACTTAGCAGGGGATCTGTCCAGCGATCAAACGTCTCAGGGACTGCCTGTTGAAGACTCCGATCGTGTAGCAGAGGGCGATTCGGTTTCCAAAGAAGATAAGGACTCAGAAGAGCAGCAGACGCAAGACGAACCAGATGACCCATTGAGGCCTCCCATGCCCCCTTCGTACGTCCTTAGTACGGACAAGCCTTATGATTTCCTCACTCGTATGAATAGTTTGGTGTATAAAGGACGGCCGTTTGGGCCCACCGCGGGCGGAGCAGGCCACAAGCCTCGTCCAAAACCAGGTCCGAGGTAGTCGTACTGGCTTGGGCTCGGCATTTCTGTTTTGCTGCTGTAAATTTGTCTCATGTTTTGATACGATCGCGTATTATAGACGCTTATTTTTCTTACCATCTGTATGAGCGTCGACAGCACTTTCAGTGGCGCTATTTCCTTTCTGTGTCTTATGGCGCGCGTATCTGACGCTCCTACCGGTTTCTTTTCTGTTAGTGACTCTTGTTCCTACGTCGCAATCGCATTTCGTTGGTAGATGCGTTATGGACTACGATGTAATCCTCAACAGTAATTGCTGTGGGGCCCGAAAACAATAGCCGACAATTTTTGCACAGTTATTCTCCCATGGGAACCAAATAACAACATCAACATAGCAATCAGTTTCGGAACCAAGGTATGTCCAGATTTTTGACGTCGCGCCAATCACCAAGCGCTCATCAAGTAGCAGGGCAATGAGAGATCTTCACTATCAGTCCCAGATTGTCGCTCCGCTGAGACCAGCGTCACGTATACATGCGTGAATTGCTG
>JAUEPT010000410.1:0-23075 GCA_030435635.1 Armillaria borealis | reverse complement strand
CATACGATAACCAATGCTGAGAGAATTTGAGGCGTTCTCACCGTAGCTGTCGTTCTGGTGACTATCGATCCTGCGTGAACGTCGCAACTCTCAATAGCCCAGTAAAAACATGCAACACGGATCCGCTGATGCACTGGTTGTTCTTCAAGACTGAAATGCTCTCATAGCAATCTCTCGTCCACACCCTCATAGCACCGAGGGTGTCTTGAATCTATTATCTATTTCAAAGACACGGTGCCTTTCCGAGGAGATCAATGGTCGCTTCGACTCTGCTTGATACATCATTTCTGCTCGAGCGATGCTACGTGTTCCACCGTTGCCTTTGTGAGGGCTGCTTGAATCCATCCTTCAGACTCGTCAGGTCTTCCATGCCTATACCGAAGCGTACCTACGACGTTATAAGAGACAAAATATTATGCCCGGAGTACAAGAACACTCACCGACGCGTAATCAACCCCGTTCTCCAGCGCCCATTCCAGTTTATTGTGGAAGCCTGCCTCCGCGAACGGTACAGCAAGTGTGATCACTGTGCCGTGCGTGACGGTCTTGTAGCACGGCAAGGCATCGAAGAACGCCATTGCGGCAGTTTTAGAGATGAAGTTCAACGTAAGAAGACCTCCATATCCCGGCTTATCGGTAGCTTTAGACCAGCAGGCTTCGTACTGCTCCCGCATCTGGTACTTGGGATAGAGTACCTGTTTGATAACAGACCCCTCTTTCAACGAGTCCTCGTAGAAGAAGTCGGCTATTGCCTCTGCGTTGTGATCTATCATGCGTACACGCCGCTTCATATCTCGCGAATTCGCTTCTATACAGACAGCATCTTCACTGAAGTAAGTGTCTTCGAAGCTGGCGTCCATGTAAGCTTTGAATGCTGGATAGTGCTTTGATGCGGGGTTGAGAAGGAAGCTGGAGGGCGTGTCTGCATGAGAGCAATGCTAGGAGAGCGAAAAAGAATGGACTCACGCGCCACCCATCACATTCGCAAGCCCGCTGAATACCTTGGTGAGGCTACAGGTAATGATATCCGCGTAGGGAAGCAACTGCACATTGAGGATGTTGCCCACCGTCTCGTCTATGATTAGCGGGAACCCATAATGGTCTGCGAGTTTTCTCAGACGGGGAACATCAGCGCACTTCAAGAGAGGATTCGCCGGGAAATCGAGGTACAACGCGGAAACGGGAGGCTGGCTAGGGCTACGCGCATGCTCGAGGGCGAGCAAGGCCTCGAGGTCGTCTATGGAGCGATTGGAGAAGTATCCTGGTCCCCAAATTTCCAACACATTGTAGGTGTGTGAATACAAGAGGCTATAGGCGTCACCTCAGGGTAAGTTCATTTGCGTATAGTACATAAGAGACGTACTTCAATGCGGCGCATTTTGTTTCTTTCGATTGGGTATGCAATACCATAAGATGCGCGTGCCAGATGGCACTCATGCCTGTGGAATAGAGATACACGTCGTCCGGCGATACATATGGGACACCGCGGATATTTTCTGGACCGTCACCGATGATGCCAGAAAATCGTCTTCGGATAGCGTTTTTCGCATCCGCACCCGATTCTAAGGGTCTATGCACCTTGTAGAAGTCTGAATTTCTCCAATTACCCGGTGCGAGAGGCATAGTCAGAGTGCTGGTGTCAAGCAATTCTGTTGGCACTGCAGAGAGGTATTGCTCAGCCAAGCGTGGGGTTATTCCTGCTCCGGTGTACACCCAGAAGGACATGGCTTGAGCGAACAAAGATGATGGGAATAGAACCGCAAAAAGCTGGGGGATGCCGTCAGGGAGAAGGAGGGAGAGGGCAGCATCATCTTTGACGGGTAAAGTGAAGGATACAATACGGGGCTGCGCTGTACCATCTGCATGTTTGAGTACGTATGCGTGGCAGTACTCGGTGATTTTGAAAGAAGGGAAAACTAGGCAATCTTCGTCCTCCTTGCCATGTATACCAGAACATATTTTGTTGAGCTAGCATCCCAGTTGGTCAGTGCTTATTAGGAACGGTTCGCTGGCGAGCCTACATACCTGCTTGACAAAAGTATGAAGCATCATGCGCGGATAGGCCGTTTTTAGGGCCTTCATTACCCATTCTTTACGGTCCAAGTAATCGACGAGGTTGGTCCAAGTAGGTATGGAGCAAAGGATCGCGTGAGGGCAGTCTGGGGGGACCGCAGTCCCAAGAGGAAGGTCGCCGCCAGTTACTGGTGAAGCGTCAGTATTCATGGCAGGTTGAGGGAGGGGAAGCAATGAAGACACGACCTATCGAATCTTGACACCACTTCCCTTTAATACTAATGCCAGACCCTCATTCAACTCCGGCAGTACGAAGGGATGCACGGTATGTAAAATGTCAAGTCAATAAGCTTCACTGGAAGTTTGTCACAGCACAGCAGCCGATGAGACATTCACCGACGGATACTAGTACAACATCAACATAATTTTTCAACTCCTACCAGGTGGTAGTGCTCGACCATAAATTATGAGTCAAGGCCCCACCCCGCAGAAAGAGCTAGTGAAAAAGACTTGTGTTAGTCTACGAACATAGAATCTGAACGTTAGCCACCTTTCGGGATGCCCATCGTACCCGTACATATGGTGGATACGAGTACCGTATATCGGGCCCGTACCCGTACCATCGGCCGTCTGGAAGTCCGTTTTACGGCCGTATTGGTGGAGGTCCCGCACGGGTAAGTAGGCAGGATTCATGATGATTTCGTGTCATTGATAATGCACAATAAAATGTACCTGAATCTAGTCATTTTCATCCCAAACGGTGTCCGTATACGAGAAAAGCTCGTACCTTACTTCCAAGGACCTTTTTGCATACGGGTTAAGGCCCCGTATAGTACGGTACAGTGGGCAGTCCGACTGGTATGCGGGACCAGGACCAGGACCAGGACCAGGACCGAAAGCTTGGCTTGTATGTGGATGAAAGATATCCCCAGGTCATTTCTGCACTAGTATGTTATGCTTTGGCCCCTTGTATAGCATGGGAGATCATGGAAGCTCTTGAGACGTGACAGAACGCTGCGAGTTCCTGGAAGGTGGTGGTATTGATCAAAATAGCGCGCTTGTTCGGAGCCGGTCCGATTCATCCGAATGTAACTCGAACTTGAAGTGGCGAATTCCTTCTTTAATCATAATGAAATCTATACCATTCAAATCCCGTTCCCCTTCGTTGCCTGTAGAATTTCCCTTTGCCAGTTTGGCCATCGAACCAGTAATATACTATCTCATTCAATTCGTCACCTATTTTGAACTCCGGCGGCTCGATTGAAACTTCATTTAAACTTTATTTCGATTTCTCACAATTTTTGGTGAGTAATTTTTTGTCCGTGTGGACTGTGACTGACGGATTGAATGAAACAGTATAGTACTGGCCGCCATTGATCCCCCTGACTGGCAACTAGGGTTTTCGCAGGATGTATATTCGTCGGTCAAACTCGGAAGTAACCAACGCTGAGAAATCACTCTGAAGCATGCTTGCTACCGTAGCTGTCGTTCCGATGACAACGATCGATCCTGCGTGAACGTTGCGACTCTCAGTTTTAATCCCATGGAGGCCCTTTTGTTTTTGAAGGGGGACCGAGTAAAAACATGCAAACGAGCACTGGTTATTCCGTCAACTGCCGTCCTCACAGCCTTCCCTTGTCCACGTCGTCATATAACCAAGGCCTCTTTGTTCTATTTCAAAGACACGGTAGAGCCTTTGTTTCCTACATCTCAAATGGGAGATCAATGGTCGCTTCGGCTCTGCTTGGTATTCTTTGTAGCCGTTGTAGATGAATGCCTCCAAACGGGTATTTAGCGCGTCGGATACCCGTTGGATGAACTAGCAGTACTCTCGAATTCTCATATCACTTGTCACACCTCACCGACTCACTTCTTCCAAGTCCAAACGATGGCTTACAACAGGATTACATTGATGTATGAGACGTATTGTTCAAGCATGCGCGTGCCATGAGAAGACTAACTCTATCCACTCTTAGTGTTCCATCTTGGAGGATCCTCAATTACGTGCACGATCCTGACGCGAGAGTTCACGGACATCGACCTACTGAGCCGCTAGAAGTACAGGAATCAAGCTCAGGACATCCAAAACAGCGGTCCCGCAAACCGAAGCGAGGACAAGAATCAAGTTCAGAACAAGAATCCGGGGTATCAAGCTCGATCTCAGTACTAGGACCAGAGGAATCGGACTCAAAGCAGAAGTCTTTCAAACGAGAGCCACAACAAGAACCAGGAAAAGATTTCGGAGAATCAAGGAAAGGACCCGACCCGGAGTGGCAAGGACAAGAGCCTTCGGAATCAAGGAAAGGACAAAATGGCGGGAAAATAAGCTCAAACGAAAGAAAAGAGCCCGAAAAATTGTACCTAGAACAGCAGACAGTCAAACCGGAGTCGACTTCAGAACAAGATTTCGGGGAAGAAAGCGCAAACTCAGGACAAGAGCCCGAGAGATCGAAGGAGCCTAGTGAATCGGGGTCAGAGCCGTGTGTACAAATTCTATCCTCGCGGCGCTGTGCTAATGTATTCCGTAGTTCTGACACAGATCCAATTGTTTCTAGTCTATGCAAAGCCTTAGAAGCATTCAGAATACCTTCTACATGTTCGTCGTCCCTTTACCTATACGCTGCCCTAGCCAAACACATTCTATAGCGCCGGAAGGGACGAACGTCGCATCGTGAATATTCTCGTTATGACGATTCGAGTCTTTGAAACGATACGCTTTTTACAGGACCTCGCAAGTACAGTTGCCAGCCGGAAACCCGCCCCAGCTCGATGACAGCAGCTTCTCTTAAGTTTTCCATGGCCTGAACTGACCGAATCAAAGTCTGACATCTGTACAGCAAGCTATCAGGGTATGTAGCCCATCATACCAGAGTGGGAACAATGTGCGTTGCTGCCTTCCAGGTTGACGTTTGGCTTTACTTCTTGGGAACAGACATTCTCTGGATATCTTTCCCGGTGCTCCGTCGATTCGAGGGGACGCTGGAGAATGGGCCGGAGGAGATGTCGAGGACGAGGACGAGCACCCGTCGAGGTTCCCAGTCAGCGCCATACGCAGTACTCTGTGAGCTTCATTATCTCGGTAACGGGCACGTAAAGGCTGATCGGCGATTTTCTAGGCTGTTCCACCCTAAACATGATCGACTAGAGCTCAAGAAGCTACCGGATCGCCCGACGGTGGTAGTAGTGGGGGCCAATGTGGTCACATATTCAAAGAAAGATGAATGAAGGATCTTCCAGGTGCAAAAATATAATCCAATTGCCAGTGACGAACAGGCTTCCTCGAGACGAGATTGGATGGATGCAGCCTAATACGCGCGTCCTCCGCGGTAGGTGCCAAGACAATCCGTATACCCAAAGACCATGACAACGGCAGGCAGGCGGTGAAGGTCCTGATTTGCGCCAGAGTTATGTTCTGCCGCTATTCAAATTGTGGATGTTTCGAACCACCAGGTGGTAAGGGACATGAAAAACGAGTACATGGATCCCAGCTGTGGATCCTTGTTGATAACGCGAAGGGGGAACTGCTCTGGCTCGAGACGAAGACACGAATATCTCAGGCCGAACCAGGGCTTCCGCATGGTTCGTCGTACTAATTGTAGCCCCGTTCATCGTGGATGGCCTCAGTCTCACCTCAGATCCGGGGTCGGTCTTTGCTCAAGTTAGAATTGATGGGTACCGCGTGCTTGCATTTTTTATCGACAGAGTGTCTGTACTTTCTCTTATTGAAGTAGGGACTGGGAGAATCGATGTCAATATCGCCGATCCAATGGTAGCTTGCGAGCGCATTACAAAGTATAAATTATACTTTTACCTGCTGTAAATTTAGAAGGAGAAGGCCCACAAATTAAGGAACGCGTACATATGGTACTCTCCGATGCATGCTCTGATACCAGCGGCCAAGAAAAGGTGTTCCAAATCACCTTGCGACTGAGGTCGTACTTCAGACTGATATCGAATAGCAAAAGACGTAAAATCTTCTGGTGGTGTGTATCCTGAAACATGTATACGGGTTATTTTAGAGTCCAAGGGGAAAGAAAATGAGACATACGATAGTCGTATATAGAGATACAACGCAGGGGTATCAACACTGAGATACGGTCATTCCTCAGCTCCAACGACAACTCTTTGGCCCTCGTGCCACAAACTCGGTCTGTCCTGGGCATCTGGTGCCGAGCCACCGACCTCCCACCGAAGCTCGTATCCTTCCATCAGATTACGCAGCGCGATATTCCATGTAATACCAGCAATGGGTGCATCCATATCTTTCATCTCCTCTTCATTGAGTATATGTGCAAGCATAAACGGGACCGGCGAAGACTGAGCGCGAAGAAGAGTCGCTTTGGTGAATGTGCTCTCGGAAAGGAGAAGGGCGATGAGTGGACCTGTATTGTGGTCATCGTCTGGCCATGGTATTGGAGGTGAAGCCTCGGATTCGTCTGGAGGTATCGACCCGTACCTCCACGCGACGCCCTCCATTTCTCGCACGTATCGCGGAGAGAATTTCTTTTTCTCTGCCTTGCACTGGGCGACGACTCGTAGTCTGCTTGTAGTCGTCCCTGGGGTTGCTGTTGGAAGGCTCCACCAGCCTACGAGGTCGACGCCGCCGTCGTTCTTGCCGCCAACGCGTCGGAGAGCCATGCCAAATGCATTTTTTAGGATGGTCAGTGAGCGATTCTCAAAAGTTGTCCCTCTGAAGACAGTCGATGTGGCCGCCGCCATTGAAGAGAGAGACAGAGGTCGTGTTTGGCAAGGCCGTGAGCAAACAATACCGCGTCAGAGCCGGATTCGGTAGGAGCCGGAGACGACAGCCACTACCGCCCCCCAACTCGAATCGACCATGAGCTAGTGAATCTCTTATTTTTGCCCTTTGCTGCTGGATACTGACATTGGAATCGACAGCGTTATCTTTGGACGGGCAATCAAAAACGAATACCTTGCCTTGGGCACATTCGCTTCAGTTTTTGGTGGTGCATTCCTCGCGACACGGGGCGGGAAAAAGGATGCCCCAGCGCCGACGCTTGTTGAGCAGGTCAAAGCGAATGTGACTTCAGGAAACAGGTGAGTATGCCGGTAGCTGCTTGGCTGGACGGCTCTGACGATACCTTTACAGCGAGGAGGAAGAATTGTACGTGCACTGACGCCTAGAGTCGGAAATGGATTACGTGACTGACTACAGATTCAACAGCATCAAGAAATTCGTCGAAGAGGCAGAGAAGGAGGCGAAGCATTGAGGATAATGAGAACTTGAATACGAACTAATGGTTGTCACTACCTTTGCCAATCTTAGCTTTTGCCTAAGCAACCCTAGTCGTGATCGTTGCTTTGTTTGTTACCACCATGTCCTCTACCGTGAATCCCAAGCGTCACTCCTTCAATATTACTCCTGGTGCTCGTCCTTTGCATCTCCTCAATGAGACCCAGTCAGAGCCGCCGTCGTCGCCGTCGCCGCCGCCCCGACGCCAGTCGACCATGTCGTACAGAGATGTCGAACGGAGGAACCGTGAACCACTGACCTTGACTGAAAAGTGCGCATATACTCGTCTGGCATACAGACCATCAGCTAAATCTATTCAGGCATGCTGATCTTCTCCACTTTATCGCCCAAAAGGAGTCCAAGTGCCTCGAATTACGATCCCAGCTTGCCGTACATGAAGCAGAGCTTCTCCAGCTCAAGCGCAAGTGGGAACGGATCGTATCCAGGGGTTTCGAGAGGCAGCAGCAGATCCCGTCGCCACCACCTTCCTCGTCGTCGTCGGCGTCGTCCACCCGGACTCTTGCTACTCCGCCTCCGCAGCAGAGCGCCCCCACTTCACCATCTCTGCCCCCAGATACGCGTGACTCCGGCGCAACACCGCTCATCAGTCCAGCTCCCGACTTCTCTTCATGGCTCTCCAATGTCGGTGTCCCCAATTTGCCAAAAAAGTGGGACGTACCGGGTCTCTCGAAGCGGGCGTCGTTGTTAGGGCAGTCAATCGCTCAGGCCCTCGACTTGTCGCCACCGCCGTCAGCCACTAGACCGCTCACAGGGAAGACGGGGCGCCATTCGCATTCAGCATCGACTCCGTTGGCTTCACTATCTTTATCGACCCCCTCGCGCCCATCACCATCGCTGCCGGCAAAGGCCCCGGCGGTGATGTCACATTCCCATTCGTCCTCTACGCCGTCCAGCCCATCCCCGCTAAGTGCGAATACTCGACTTCCCACGCCACCCCCGACGACGGCTGAAGAGATGAACCCTACGAAGCCGATGTCGCTGGCACGCACGCCGGAAGAAGAGGAAGATGATGCGTGGAACTGGTAGAGGTTTACTCCATAATATTGGGCACGGTTTTGGTTCATGGTTATAATTGACATTCATTCGTTTTCGAGGCACGTCACGCATACTACATTCTTTTGCTTTTGCACATATACTTTAACATACATTGCATATAGCATGTACTTACCAAGACAGTATTAGGAACATAGATTGTTGCTTTCACTCAATCTTAGCGGGACTTTGAAGTTTTTCTGACAATCGCGGCTTCCCGTATTTCTTCCTTTGCATCTAATAAACTGTTCAGTTTGCTTACGTCTTTATACAGGTCGCTGTCCAGGAAACTTTTGTGTGTCGTTCCTTCCTGGCTTCACTTGTGTTTATCGTATTCAGATTTAGTGGAATCAATTCAGAATATGCGTCTGAACCGCCGCGTAATCCTCCTGTGCGTCACCATGTCGCAAAAATTAGCCTTTCATAAACCCCTACTTATCTTCATAAGCAGTTGCTCACGGACCTATCATCTTTCTCAGAGAAGTCGTATAATCTTGTTCTTTGTCCTTGCCCTAACAAATACTTAGTAACGGTGATCAATGTCAGGACTTAGACAAGCTCTGGAAGCGAAGCAAGCTAGCTAGGTTGGATTGACCTAGCTGACGCCCTTTCATTTCCCAGTAATTCTGAAAACTCGCTGCACTTTGGCTGCATTGACGTTGGACGGACTAATCAGTCACAACTTCTTGCGTAAAATTTTGTGGAGCTCAAATTTCCCCCGATTCGAAGCTTCAAAGTGAGACCTTCATGGCAATGACGACCGCAATACCACCCATTAGCGCGTTACTTTCGCGACCAGTATGTTTGCTTCCGCGGAATCTTTTCCTTTCCTTCATATATTGGCTTGACGGTCCGGCCTCTGAACCTCGACGCACCCCCAGCCCGCTTTGCCTCCTTCCCTTGCTTACCATCGTGTTTCACTCTGTCTTACCTGGCGCGCTAAAAATGGATCACGTACGAGGTATTTAATGCTGGAAGCCCCCACAGAAACAGCATCTCGCCCTTGACCTCTTACCACCATCATAACCTCTTTTATAATGCCTGCCTCCATCTACAACCTCCCCAAGCCTGGCCCTCTTCCTGCCTGCGCTTTGCCTTCTCTTCCTTCTTATGGCGACGCCAATATTTCCATCTATTCTCAAGAGTCTTTCTGCGAAGAAGAGTACGAGGACGACGCGTCAATCTACTCTCAAGACTCGGCCGATTGTGAGTGGGTCCTCGAAATGGATCCCCTTGATTTGTTTTCAGAGGTCGCACCTCCCGCTGTCGACACGTGCGCCGCAAGCTTCGAGTCCTCTGACGACGACGATTCGGCTCCTGCTACTCCTACTTCCGCCTTGGACGAGGGATCTCACCCCTCGTTCTCTCCTCAGCATCAGCAGGAGTCCGAGTCCGAGTCGGAGGGCGAGAAGCCCGTCGTCGGAGTCGCAGTTGAGAAGAGGGCGACTTTCTTGAAGACGCTCAAGGCGAAACTCCTTCGGAAGATGTGATCACCCTCTGAGCGCAGCGCCGGGGTGTAACGGTATTTCGTTGTCTGTTGACTATTTTAACTCACCGTGATGGTGGGCTCCTGGCGACGGTCGAGCGCAGGGTGCAGCGCGTCGATGCGGTCGGTATTGTTGTGACGAGAGTCTTCATGTTTCGACGAGCTGGTAGCATGTATGTGGATGGGTGCCGACTTGGGATTGGCTGCTCAAGGAGGTTTCGGCGTGGTGCACCGTTTCCCTTTGAGCGGTCATCCCAAGTTGGGTGTTGGGGGTAAGTGCTATCTTCTCTGAGTCATTCACATACTGATCCTCACTTTTGCGAGATTCGCGGCACATAGGCCTTTTCCGTAGTGCAGAACAGTCTGCGCTGCGGCAAAGGCCTGCGGTTATGGAAGGAAACAGACGCATAGTAGGCTGTCCACTCATCAACCTTTCTTAGTATATAGTCAGCCAGAATAATCACCACCAATTTTTGCGATTCCCTTCCTCTACCACTTTTTGTCTATCTGGGACTGGTTCCTGTCCCTTTCGTTTCCTCAGAGGTTGACGAAGCAGGAAAAGGTACGAGCAAGCCGAAGGATGGACTTAAGTCATGGTAGATGATGGATTTTCAAACCTGGGCTATGACATTGATAATACAAACGTGAGGTTGGTGATATACATATCTTGAGAGGGCATGTGAGAGTACCAGACTTCATGTATGATTAAGTATCTCTACAAGCTCAACACGATCGGATAATCGGACCGAGTACCGTATTTTTCTTCCAGCCATCATCCAACTCGAATGGAAACGATAACGAAACGGCTGCACATCTCTGGTCTGACTCCGTCTTTGTCCCCAGCCGACCTGTCGAAGAGGCTATCGACATTTGGGACTGTAAAGGCTCTTGACGGCTTTGAGCTCTTGGATGGTGTCGGCCAACCAAGAAAATTTGGCTACGCGACATTGGAGGGTACTCCGGCCCAATTAGCGAAATGTGAGCTGAAGTTATCTCTCGGAAAGGATGCCCTGCTAATGTACAGGAATATAGGCGCAAATGTCCTCAGTGGGTCTACTTGGAAGGGTGCCAAACTTCGGATAGGTGATGCAAAACCCGATTTTGCTCAAAGGTGAGCCTCCTTTCCCTTAGTTTATTATTCACTTCAAAGGACATATCCAGGATAGAAAAGGAACGAGCTGAATCCCAAGACGCGCCATCACCAAAGAAGAAACAGCGACGCTCCAAATACACCGCTGTCGAAGCGGAGGATATGTCGTTGGTGACGCCGGAGAATGCCCATTCGCGTGCTGGATGGACGGTGACGCCCCTCGGAAGAACCATGCGACCTATGCGTATGAGACCCGAAAGACCTCTAATGCCACTGTCCAAGCCGCCCGCTGAGGGAAAGGTATCTAAGAAACGAAAAATCCCACTTGTTCGTGCTCGAAGGAGGACTATCGATATGAGACGATGGGAGGGAGCGCATCTGACGGGGGTCTTTTTGGGAGGCGGAGTTCCTTTGGAGGAAAGGGACGACGCTGAGGACGAAGACGAAGACGAAGATGAAGATATGGAGGAACAGCAGGATGCCACTTCCGACACATCAGGCGAAGAGGATTCCGGGAACGATTCTGCTGTACAGAAGATGGCACCGATAGCACCATCTCAATCCCAATCTTTACGTGACTCGCCCTTTGATTTGACTGCAGAAAAGCATGAGACTCTTGGTCTACTGCAATCACTCTTCGGTGGGAGCGACAATACGAAGGAATGGGGTGGCGTGGAGAGCATCGCCTCTGACATCGACGTAGATGAACCGCGTCTGTTGGAGGGCGATGGTGAGGCTGACTACGAGGTGGTCCCGTTAGACGCCTCACTGGAGAAACCAAGGGACCCTTCTCCACTAGACGAGCCTACGACAGAAGTTGAGGCGACTGCGACAACCGCGAAATCAAAACTAAAAGATTTGTTTGCCCCTCGTGCAGATGAAGGTGATTTATTTCTATTCTCATACGTACAGAGGCTGACGATTTGCACCAGGCGGTTTCTCGCTCATGGGACATCTCAATCTCGACTTCGAAATCGACGAGGATGTCACATTCCCGACGGCAGTGGTGGTACAGGAGCCGCTCCCAACTGTCGAAGTAGTTCCTACTCCCACACCAGCATCGTCCCATCTGGTCCTAGACCCCAAAAAACCACTCTTCTTCCCATTGCCGTCTTCCTTCCCCACTGCGGAGCCTTCTGCTTCTAGGCCGAGGGTGAAAGATCTATTCGATGTTGCTCGAGAGAAACATTGGACGACGTCTCTTTCTTCTACTGGTGGGTTCCATAGAACGGTGACGGAGGAGGATATCAGGAAGAGGTGGGAAGAGAGTAAGGGGGAATTGACTCGAGGATGGAAGAAGAGAGTGAAGGATGCTGGGAAGATGAAAAGAAGAAGAGGCGCAGCTGCAGACGACGGAGTTTAGTTAGCTGGTTGAGGTAATTGTCATGCTTGAGTATGTCCTTGTGTTCCTTGTATTCTGCTTGGGATTGGCCGCTCAAGGAGATTTCGGTGTGGCGCACCGTTTGACTTTGAGCGGTCATCACAGGTTGGGTGAGTGCGATATTTTTTTGAATCATTCACATACTGATGCTTGAAACTTGTATCTGTAGACGCGTAGTAGGCTGTCAGGAACAAAGACTTTTCACACGGCTTTCTCGCAGCCTGTTTTTTGACGTCTCCGGCCCTTTTGATTCTGAAATGATGACCTTTGAGGAGTTCTTCAAATTTATGGTGTCTATTCCGAGCAGTGATGCTCATTGCTTTCGTTCCCATTCAATATTCCAACAGCCCTGGACCCGGCGGTTGTTCTGCTTCATTTCGGAAAAGTGAGTTTTCATATCGATCCAATGAAAAGAGAGGCAAGTTCTGACGACGAAATCTGTTAGTGACACCGGTAATGCAATTTCCATGCACAACTTTGCTATACACCGATCAACACCTCTGTTGAGTTCGAGCCTTGCCATCCTTAGTTTCGAATGTACTATTGTGGCCGACGGTGGCTGGGTCTTGTTTCTTTCATGAGGACAGTGGAAGAACGCGAAGTTGTGCTCTACGATGGTGTCTGGAAGCTATACTCGGGTTCTATCGCACAAGGACAAGTGGAGCGAGGTAGCATCGCAAGGAACTTCCAGCCATACACGACCTTGTCCTCCATCTGATAATTGGGCTCGCGCGCGCTTGTAGACATGTTTTCTCTTACGTCGACTATGAACACGACGTATACGCGATAGTCACTTGAGTGCTTCTTCGACGTTCTCTCTAGCGACCTTAAAACTCTTCACTCGTTTCCATTAGTCTGAAGTGCACATGAGTGCTGCGCTGATCCTTTGTGATGGGAACTACAGCTTAACGTGATAAGAAGGAATCGTGAAACAAGGTCCTGGGACCGTAGGCGACAGGATAGGGCGTGGAACACTCTTATAATAACCCGTGGAATGTTTTATTGACATCTTCAGGAGAAGATGGACAGGCTCAGCAGACGCCTCGTTGCCACATTCTTGAATAGCCTCCCCCAGACGGTTCGTCACCATGTCACCATCTTCTCAATTCTGACTGATTCTGACCCTCTACAGCGAAGCAGAAGGTGGAGCCATACCTCGTCGATAACGCCCATTCAAGCATTCTTTGCCCGATACCCAATGTTCTCTTACGACTCGAGCAAAGAGACGATGGCCCAGTTTCACGGCATGGCCAGCCAGCTGAGGTGGGGGGAGGAAATTAGGCGTGATGCACTCAGCAAAATATCACTTGCTCTGGTCCAGCAATTCAACGAGATGTATGGGGGGGACGCGAATGACCTTCATGATTGGAAGAGGCTGTGTGAAGTAGTAAGCCGACGGGAGATAGTACCCAATGATATTGACGCATGCAAAGCGGTATGTCACTGGCAGCGGTACACTGCTTCGCTTTTACTTAGCCTATCGTTTAGGTGATTAAGAACGCCCATGTGAACATATGTGACCTAGTTGATCACAAGGTTCCACTGCCTATCCACGACACTGAGACCGCACTATCCGAGTATACGTGCCGCTCAGATTATAAAATATTCCCCAGAGGGGCTGCAGTTGGACATGAGATGTTGAGACTTTTTCTGAGGAATATCTTCGATCCCTCGCGGGAACGGGAAAAGAGCTCAACGAAATCCGGGGAAGGAGAGGAGAACGGGACGGGAGAATCTAAATAGCAGTGGACATTTGTGTTATCCGGGACAATATGTAATTCTGAAAAGCTCTAAGCGTACGTATGTTATAATCTAGAGGAAGTACTTATAAGTACTTAAGTACGTCGGGAAGCGGCAAAGTTTCATCTAGCGTTGAGCCTTGACCACGTGGGCGGAGAAATACTCAGCTTTTTACTTTTACTTTGCTCTCAGGCTCATTGAACATCACTGTGACCGAGACCCTCTTGTACGATTCGGAAGCTTCACAAGGTGGAGGATCCAGCGTACCGGCGAGCTTGAAAGCGAGTGTGGTTCTCTTCGTGCTGTGAAGTACACAGGAATCAAGCCGACTAGCATATGACGTGTTTTATCTAGGGTGCAGTCGTGCACATCTGACTCTCTAAAAGATATATCTGCCGGACTTCGTGCAACAACACGAGGAAGGGCTGTGCAGTCCTGGGAACAAAATCGAGCAGACTCTTTGAGATACTTCTCCGCTGGGATTCTGGACTCGTTTGGCCACGCAGCATCTTCTGGCGGCCGTATGGAACACGGGAATCCTTCAAAGTGACTTTACAGGTTGAGGGTCTAGTACTCCGCTGAGGGATCCGGCTCTTCATTCAGCGTTTAGATAATGATTCGTGTTCAAAGTGACTCGAATTGAATGGCCAAGGTGGGCGTGCGTGTTTTTTGCCAGGCTTTCTAGGGTAGAAGTTTTTTTGGCAAGCATTCTTCGAAGTCGCACGCTTATCTTCTTCTAACATTCTCTTCGGGAACCGTTGGGGACTGGAATAAGTATGTCCTTTTCACTGTTTTCAGGATTGCCATCTTATTTTTGGCCAGCGAATGCGTGCAATGGAAGTCAGTGAAACGCTGAACGCATGTTGATCTCAAGTGTGCGATGTGAAGAATGTCGAAGGCCCTTATGACCCCGAGATGAATTACGTCGAGGCAAAGGACCTCAGCCAACGTCCTGCACCTGAATCATCTCAACCAGCATGCCGTCGAAGGTCTGTGTCCTTTTTTCAATTCGATCCCATCCTGATCCTCTGTGCAGCGAGAGAGAACGAGGGCAAAAACCTCAGCGGCCACCTTGACGCCAATCCAGGCGTTCTTTGCTCAATACCCAGAGTTTTCATATGATCCTAGTGGGGAGACTATGAAGCAGTTTTGGGTCATGATACGCCAATTCGGATGGGTAAGAGACGAAGATAGAAAAGACGAGGCGCTTTCTGGCATCCGGGACGCTATTGCCCAGCAGTTTACCGACATCTATGGTGGGAACGCAGGGGATCTGGGTGCGTGGCAGCGACTGTGGGAGATAGTGGGCGACGGGGACATGCCTACTGATGTCAAAGCATGCAGAGCCGTAAGTTCCAACTGGTACTTTCACGATAATGTATGTTTGCTCATTTGTCGCTGTAGGCCGTCAAGCGTGTGTTTGTGAACATATGCGACCTTGTTGATTACCCAGCCACCCATGTTCGCCCTCCCGTGTTCGCCACCGTGGCTGAACTGGCTGAGTACAGTCGCTCTAATCGCAAAATTTATCCTAAGGAGAATGCGAAAGCAGGCGGGCTTTTGAGGTTCCTCTTGAGGACGATATTCAATCCGTCCCAGAATCAAGGAGGAAGCTCAGGAAGGAGCGGAGGAAGGGTCAGAGGGTCGAACTAGTGGAGTTGTTGGAAAAAATTCCAAGTGTTAAAGTAGTATACGTCTTTTCAAGTTCTCGATTTTTTCCAAGTGTTTTTGATGTAGAAATTTGCTATCGTACGGGCTGCTGGGATTTCATCATTCAAACGTAATGTATGCATGTAAACTTTCCGGATACTGGAGCTTTGAAAGACGATGCCCAAATGACGTGGCGTTCTACACTCGACTGCGTCTTTGGAAGGTGAGTTTGAGATGAGTAATTGAGTACCCGATAAGAGAACCTCCACGTGGGAAACCCTCGTTCCCAACGGTCCGAGTCACCGTGGGTACTTACATCTTGACTCCGATGTTCTCTTCGACTTCCTTCGTTTCCTTCATTCCTCCGTTCACGACTGGCTCTACTTCTATTCTTTGTATGACTTTTGTGACTGCTGACTGCGTTCAACACACAGTGAACAAACCATCTTGAACCAAAGTCTATCTGTCACAACAAGAGTCTGGGAGCTTTCGGCCACGCGGGCCAACGGAAGGCGAAGAAGATCAGCCGACGTCTCTGTTCTACCTTCTCTACCACTCTGCTGTCGAGGTTTATCTCTAGCTGCTGGTCTCTGTTCACAAGAGGAAGGGAAATGCAGTCCCGCCACCAAAATCGAATAGATCTGGGGCATATAATCGTCTGATTCTTCTGATAGCCTCACGGAACATGGTAACCCTTCAAAGCGATTTTCTGCAGGTGTTTGAGGAGCTGCTCTGCTGAAGCATCCTATTTTTTGTATGATGATTCGTGTTCAAAGTGGCTCGAATTGGATATTTAAGGAGGGTATGCGTGCATTTTGTAAGGCTATAGTAGAATTTGTTTTTGCAGGCATGGAGCCCACGCATACCCTCTTTAATGTTCTCTCCGGGAACCTTTAAACTAGAATATATCCTTTTCATTGTTTCAGAATCGCCGTCTAATTTTTCGCGAGTCAGCGAATGCATGCAGTAAGGAGCCAATGAAGCGCCTGACGCAAGCGTCGTGAGAATGAAGAATGTTGAAGAGACTTGTGACCCTGAGACGAAGCACGTCGAGCAGTGGGCGTCAGTCGACTTCCTGTATCTTCTACCAGCATGCCTCCCAGGGTCTGTCCGTTTTTCTAAAAATTCTACCTTATCCTGATCCTTCCTGCAGAGAAAGAAAGCTAAAAAGACTCAGGTCAATCCTCCAGCAGCAACTGTAACGCCAATCCAGGCGTTCTTTGCTCAATACCCAGAGTTTTCATATGATCCTAGCGGGGAGACTATGGAGCAATTCTGGAGCATGATACGTCAATTCGGCTGGTTAAGAGACGATACTAGAAAAACCGAGGCGCTTTCCGGGATACAGGATGCCATTGCCCAGCAGTTCAACGACATCTATGGTGGGAACGCAGGGGATCTGGGTGCGTGGCAGCGACTATGGGAGATGGTGGGCGAGGGCGACATGCCTACAGATATCAATGCATGCAGAGCCGTAAGTTCCAACTGGTAGCTTTACGACAGTGGGTCTTTGTCTCATTTGGGGTCCTGCGTAGGCTATCAAGCGTGTGTTTGTGAACATATGTGACCTTGTCGACTACCCAGCCACCCAAGTTCGGCCACCTCTGTTCTCCACTGCGGTTGAACTGGCTGAGTACAGTCGCTCCAATCACAAGATTTATCCCAAGGAGAATGCATATGCGGGCGGGCTTTTGCAGTTCCTCTTGAGGAAGATATTCCGTCCACCGCAGATTCGAGGAGGAGGCTCGGGAAGGGGCGGAAGAAGAGGACGTGGTGGAAGAAGGGGTAGAGCGTCGAACTAGCGGAACCGTTGAAGAAAATGTTGTGAAGTGCTAAAGAAGTATCCGTCTTTTCTCGATTGCTTGTTGACCAACTTTACTGCTGTTTCTACGATCATCTCATATTTCCAGAAAATCTTCGTGTATATGTAAATTTTTATGAATACAGGGGCTCTGAAAGACGACACACGAATAGGGCGGTGTGGTGTGCGTGTATCGGCACAAAGTCCCAGCCAGGAACGGCCATGGCGCTCAGGCTGAACTCGACTCTTTGGAAGGTGAGTTCCCGATATAGGACCTCCACGTGGGAAGCCGCACAGCCCGCCGAGTTCAACATCAATGTTGCTCACCTACAGCGATACAGGTACTTGCTTGACACCGATGTTCTCTTTTAGTGGACTGGAGTTCTTTTGCTTTACTTCGCTACCCCGTTTATGGCTGGTTCTGCTTATCTGATGCTTAACGATTGATGATTGCTTTCAATGCGCAACCAAACCATCTTGAACTAAAGTTTGTCTGACACAGAAGGGGCCTGGGAGCTTTTTTTTCGGCCACCCGGTGCAAGGGAGGGTGAAGAAGGTCAGCCGGCGTCTCCGTTCTACCTTCTCTACCACCATGCCGTCGAGGGTCTGTCTCCCATTACTTCAATTCTCGCTTGGCCTGATGCAACCTTCTTCCAGAGAAACAGAAAACAAAGTGCCGTTCCATCAATAACGCCCATGGACATTATTTTGGCCCAACAATTGGCAGTCTCATATTATAACCAGTGCAGGCATATCATGCTGGCGCAGTTCATAGAGTTCACGCGCAGGTTTTACTTGGGTATTGGAGGATTTCAGCGCGTTATCAGCACACGGCCACCAACGCCCATCGAAGCGTTCTTCGCACGATACCCGGAGTATCCATATGACCAGAGCAGGGAGACGATGTCTCAATTCTGGGAGATGTCCAGCCAATTTGGCTGGGGTAAACGCGTGAACCGCGAGGCACTTGGCGGCCTACGTGATGCTATCGCCCAACAATTCAACGACATATATGGTGCCGATGTGAACGACCTTCAAGCGTGGCAGAGACTCTGTGGGCTGGTGGGCGACGGGAACATACCGGACAACATTGGAGCATGCAGAGCGGTATGTGTTCTTGGCAATCTCACTGCGCTTTCCCGGTCTCAACGCGGCACATATAGGTCATAAGAAGAGTTCATGTGAACATATGTGACTTGGTCGATTACCCGGCAACTACTATACCGCCTCCTGTCTTTTTTACAGAGAGTGCGTTAGCAGAGTATAGTCGGGAGTTTGGCAAGATCTTTCCGAGGAAGAATGCCTATTCCGGCGGCCTTTTGAAGTTCCTCTTAAGGCACATCTTCCATCCGTCGCATGACCTAGGAATCGGTTCGGATAGTGGTCGCACGAGTGCGGGCGGGTAAGGAAGGAGCGATCCAATTAGGTCAAGTTATTTAAATTGGATGCTAGTGATCTTCAGTCCTATGAACAGATGTATGTAACTCACTTCAATCAAGAGTTCCTGCGATATTGGACAGGGTCCTTTAAAGTGACGATAATAGCTCAGCGCGCACATTCATCGTGGACCAATACGGCGCGTCCTTCCTCGTTGCTATCATCCCCTCGTCAACCTTTCCTCCGGTTTCACGAAGTTTACGCGCCGCGTTATTGTATTCCTTTCCCCTTAAGTTCGCTTCCATTCCTTCGGACGTCGACAACTCCATGCGCCAAGGACTGCGCAAGCTTCAAACATCTTTCCAAAGCTTCTGCTGACCGGGTATTAGGTACGGGCACCAGGTTTATCGGGCTAGACACCAAGTCGACTGACACACGCATCTCTCCGTGACATGTTCTGGGTCGAAGATTCACTTGTTCGACACTTTCCGCCTACTCGGGTGTGGGTGTATGACGGGGCCTACGTCGGTTCGGTATTGCGAGCTCGCTACTCACCAGTCACTGATCGCCGTATAGTTGGTATGACGACGCGACTGTGCTTGCTGCAATCCATAGTCGAGTGTTTGCGCCGGTACACGAACGCCTAGGCTATGCTTGAGCTTATGTCTGACTTCAAGGTGCTAGAGGCTTGATCAACTTTCTCTTGATACTGTTCATTGGTTTGCTTTGGTTCCCTGTGCAACACAAAGCACGTCTTGAACAGATTTTCTTTTAGGCACACGGGTGACCTTTGTTGTGGAGTAGTGTGTGTATCGGCTAGTGCTGAGACTCGCGGTCATTACGACGTTGGAAGCGGACGGGCCCCTATGCCTTGGCGGTCTGACAAGCGAACGTCAATTCTTGCGTACAGTCGGTACACATAAACCTTGTGTGTTCCATCTGCTTAGATCGACATGGCACGGCGATATTTCTGATGCTGAGCATGACAATCACACCTCGAGTGGGTCCATGGAATGGATGTACCTAGCATTGGGCTTATCTTTTTTCTTTGAATGAGTGTCTGGGAGCACTGCTCCGACACTCGAAGCCGAAGACCACGTTCCTCAGATTTCTTCCGCTGGACATCGACTATCGGAGATATCTAGGGTACAGGTTAAAGTATGATTCTGACGCGTCCGACGTGCACCCGGCGGTCGGTCCATTGACTAAGGTGGTCTCGGCCTGTTCTGATTTGCCTAGCGACCGTCATCTGTGGCGTTCACATCGCGTTCGTTCCTCTTTCTTCCATGCCATCCTTCTGGTAATTGCGTCTAAGAGACATGCGTAAGTTAATAAAGTATTAGGTACGCATTCATTATGTTCTTCGACGCTGGCCCTGCAACTGACGACGAGAAGGTGGCAATATCATATTTTCAGACCAAGAACGATGGTAGCACTTTTATGTGATATCACTTTGGCGCGTATTTGCTGGCTCACCTGTGACCTGAAACATTTCAGAGAAGTGCGCGACTTAACTGCGATCTTACGAGTCTACTTTTTGATTTCCGCCCATACGAGATGTGCATGTGGTTCATCAAGCTAATATCTCTTCTGTACTCGGAGTCACCCCACGGCCTGTGATGTCCGAGACCTCTGACCATCCATTTCAGATGCACTTTGTCTTCTCACGTACTCGTTTATTTTGTCGGTACAAGTAACTGAATCGGTTGCACTCATCAAACAGTCATCAAACGCGCTTCCATGGACGGCGATCTTATGCCCTTGTACGCCAACTGTTGAATTGTTATTCCATAATATGGCTATCCGTTTTACATCCGAAAAGTTGGAGCCTATAAATATGGGGGTGATTGTTCGTTGAGTCTTCTGTCAACGCCATGGTGTTCCTCCTCTCCCTGATTGCTGCTGCTGCTGCTGTCGCTTGTGTTCATGCTGCTGACTCGGATGTATGTGTTTTTTTCCCCCTTTCAGTAAAAGGGAACGAGAGCTCATCGCGCCGTGCTTAGATCACGCCGGGGCTGTATCAGATCTTCAATCGCAATGCGACCGGTGGCTCGCTGAAATCAGACCGCATGTACCAGACCTTGTACGCACCGACCGTTCCCGCCAACGCTTCGTCTCCGCCGACCACTGCTGTGAGTTTTCACATCTTCAATGGGAAGCGGTTACCTGAACGTTCTTTTCATAGTGGCAAATCGCGCAAAGCGATTCTGGTTACACTTTCGGGAACTCGACCTTTTCCGGATCGGCGTCTACTGAGAACTGCGAGGTTGGTGGTGGATCATTGGATGTCCTCATCAGCTGACGGGATTTTAGCAATCGCCTGTTATCACTGACAATGCGTTATACGCCACGACTTTCACGATCGAATCTGTTGGAGATGGGTACTATGCTGTAAGTGCCTCTTCCGTATTTTTTTTCCCCACTGCTCTTACATTTTCTTTTGCAGATCAAGTACCCCGACACTGATTTGGCTTGGACTGTGGCCTCTGAGTATGGTGTAAGTAGATTTAATGCTGCGTCCGTTGACTGAGTCTGATGAAACCTAGGCTTCCCCAAATACTGTGACGGTCAAATTGATGCCTACGGATGGAACTTATACCCAACACTGGAGCTTCGTAGGGGTGAACTCGACAGTGAACTCGACGTCGACAGTTGTTTGAAAAGATTGTAATTTTGATCTGATCTAATCTTATTGATAAAAGAATTTCACATGCTACTACTGTATGATTGCCATATGCCAGCACGATGACCCCACAGTGTTTGACCTGATTGATGTCTTGACCTGCTTACCCCAGCCCGTCCTCAACCCTTCTTGCCTCTTACCGTCACCACTGTTGTCGGTGGCCTCCACCGGAGTATGGCTATCTTCTCCAAGCCTATACGATGGCCATCTCGACGGACCTCGATTCTCGTACTGGCCGTCGTCCTCGTACTTCGGTCCAGGTTGACTGAAATCCCCAAGGAAACTCTAGCGAAACTGCGCGTGGTCGTCGACAGGAAGCGCTTGTCGCAGGAAGAACTCTTGCGTGTCCTGCAAGAGGTGTATGTGAAGGAGGACGACGGCAGCAAGACTCTGCTCGTTCCGTACCGTGAAGAGGTGTCTAGGGTGAGCTTTTCCAATAAGGTCTGTACAGCACAGCTGAGTGCTGAGTGCCACGTAGGTCAATGTCAAGCCAACGCCTCAATCCAAGTTCGCTTCAGACGCGCCTTACTTTCCTCTTCTACCGCCCTCAACAAAACCGAATATCGACTTGACCTTCTTCCGTCAGCTACGCGCAATTTTGTTTCGAATAGCTATTCCCTCGTTCCGGTCCAAGGAGGCTTTCATCGTCACCTTGCATTCCTTCTTTTTGGTGTCGCGAACGGTCCTCAGTATTGCTGTCGCAAGGTTAGATGGGATCATTGTTAGGGATCTGGTACGTGCCATAATGCAAATGTAGTTTCACCTCTTATCATTGTATCAAGGTACGGGCGGATGCTAGAGGCTTTCTCAGAGGCCTTGTTTTGTGGTTCCTACTCGCAATACCTAGTACATATACAAACTCAATGGTAAGCTTTCTCTTCTCTTCCAAGACAACATTTCTCATCCGAACAGATCCGTCATCTTCAATCAAAACTCTCACTCAGGCTGCGATCGCGGTTGACGCGCTACACCAATGACCTCTATCTTTCCTCTTACCCAGACCTGCGGTTCTACAGATCTGGTCTCGAAGGTGTGGATCAGTACATCACTGCTGATGTAGAGTCTTGGGCAGAGTCATTGTCGGTATTATACGGGAATGTCCTCAAACCTTCGCTCGACCTTGTCTTATTCACAAGTCAACTTTCCCGATCCCTAGGAGCTCGAGGGACAGTGCTGCTATTTTGCAACTACTATGCGACTGTGGCAATCCTCCGTGCAGTGACACCAGCGTTTGGTAAACTTGCTGCTGTTGAAGCTCGCCTCGAAGGTGAGTATCGAGCAGGGATGGGAAGAGTCGGACGGGAAAGCGAAGAAGTCGCGTTAGTCTCGCGGTCTGGTTCTTTTCTATCTTTGCCCTGACTTGACTGGATAGATTCTATGATGGAGGGGCTCGCGAAAGGAGCATCCTTACGGCCGCGTACATGCGGTTAATCAAGCATGTGAATTCAATTTACAAAGTGAGCACAAGATCGGCTTTGAGAGGCCACCTCCAATGACTTTTCTGTAGATCCGCATAGCTTACGAATGGACAGAGGATTTTGTCATCA
>JAUEPT010000409.1:0-23224 GCA_030435635.1 Armillaria borealis | reverse complement strand
CCTCTGGTCCAAGGCAAATTGGTTGTACCTTCGGGCTTACCGTCATTTTGAATGTTGAGGGTGTTGTCCTACTCGTCGGATCTAGACCCACCAGCGTTGCTGGATTGGAATAGGATGGTGCCCGTATCTTAGAATTTCAGCGTTGTAACGTGGTATATCGACCCATCTGCCTTACCCCACATATATACGCAACTCTTAGCTTCGATTCATCTATTCCTCATTGTTAGCTCTGCACTGTTGTCTTTGTTTATCTCTGCTGTATATCCAAATATCACTAGTATTCAAATGTAGCATCAATACCATCTATCTCATGGCCGTTCCAGAGTGGGACCTTGTACATGTCGGTAGTGACACACCACAGCACCACCACCACACCATCAGATAAATTTGTATCTACTTTCTCTCTCTCTCACTTTTCCTTAGACATTCATTTATGATGAAGAAATAGATACCTAGACCACAAATGCTACATAGAATTTTACCTGAGAGTTTTACATACCATAGAATAGTATTGCAACGAGTAGCGGTACAGTCAATGTCATACATAATACCAGGTGCCGGGCGAACTTCGGCTGGAGGTTGACCGGAGTTACCGGTCATGTGCCAGTTTTTCCCGTAAAGTAGTGGGGAGCCGCAGTGTCTATGTGGTCCGTGGCCGCTGACTAAGCGCACAGCCACCAAAATTGTGAAGCCGGCCATAGATTGAATGACCACTCGATTACTTGCTCATCGAGTGCTCATCCCTGGCACAGTCCTCCAAATAATGGAATATAATCGATAAATATATACTAGAGGGCATGCAAATAATTAAATATGCGTACAAGTCATGGAACATGTAACATGAGCACATCAGTCACACAATTGTCACACTAATCAATGAGGCCATTGTGACAGATTTGTATGCACGATTATGACTGAGGATCATCCCTTTCCTCTCACACTATAGACATGATTTGTATATATTGAAGGTCTCTCGGGAATGGCCCAAGCAAATGTTAGAATTTTGATAGCTGTAGCTAAAATCCATCAGGGATCACAATAATACTGATATGGATCGGATAGGAATATTTGGCTACTAATCTGGGCCAAAAGACGAGGTGTCGTGCTGTAATCCTGCAGTTTCACTTTTTCCCTCCGTAAAGGCCCTGGCAAACATGACCAAATATAATTTCCCTTACAGGCGTTGCGGCCTCCCCAAAAGTAGCGTCCTTCCGTCACATTTTGCAGCACGGTTCCTTCAACGTCTCTCGCCAGATATCGATGTGTTGGCACAAATCGTATGTCTTTGAGGCACGCGAAGCCCTGGTACTCGGGCAGTCGCAAGTCAGAAAAGGGGAGCGCTCAGAGTCATCGGTCAAATACCCTCCTCTGATTGAATGGAACCCCACCGATCATCACCTGGCCGTTCTGCAGATCCAGCTGGATATATGGAGATTGCAGAGGCCTTATGGCCCCACGTGGATCAGGCCTTGCGATTGTAGTGCTTCAGGTTGTGGTCACGCTCCGGGTCTCTGTCGACATTTCCACTTCGATCTCTGTCGACATCTTTTCATTCTGGATTCAGTGGATTTGACCTTACCCCAGGTCTGTTCTTCTCGATACGCCTCTGTTCCTCTGATTCGCCTGTATTGATTGAAATGTTTCCTGTAGCTTTCTAACGACTCCTGGGCATCTAATGAAAAACGAAAATGTAGATGTTCTAGATCCGAGAGAACAACGGAAGCTTGCGGTCGCCAAACTGAAACTCGCAGCATCATTGCCGCGGTTGAAAGGAGGACGACGTCCTCAGATGGTACAACCAGAGTCCGTCGGTGAGGGAGAGAAAGTACAGGATAACAGAGACCAGACGCCGGATACTGATACACCACCGCCGGAGAGTATAGAGCCACAAGTTGAAGTGGATGCTCAAATACAGGAACCGTCGACAGAAGAAACAGAGGTCACCGCTGTTCGTCCACCATATAATCATAGCGACTCCTCCCCGAAACACGATACAACTGTTCCAACACATCTGTTCCGATCATCTATCCCCAATCACAGACTAAGTTCGCCACCACCACCATCACCCTCGTTAATGCCTCCACCACCTCTACCACCTCTACCACCTCAGCTGCGACGGTCGTATAGCACTATCCGCAGACAAACAGCAATACACACATTCTCTGGCGATGTTTACGATCTCCCCTTGTCTCCAGCTGCCACACCGCCTCCATTACGGGCAAGGCCTCGTTGTAACATAACAGTTACTGGAGACGAACGCCTTGTTATAGAGCATCCCCTTAAGCACAAACAGCGGCTTAACATCCTGACTCCAAGACTCCCTAAAGAAGTAGATGCCGAGGCAAATAGTGGCAAGGATCGTTCAGCAGCTACAACGAATGGTTTCAGGACACCACCGATGCCACTACTACTTACCCCGCCTCCTACACCATCACCTCAAATTCAGCATCATCCAGATATATTGCCTAATATCAAGGCGAGATTCAGGGCTCCAAAGCATTTCCCCAGTACCAGCACAATCCCGAAACGAATGAAATCATTCCCTCTCCTTACTCTGAACAAAAAATCAACAGAGCAGGATCGACCAGCACCAGCAAGGTGGAGAGGCGTTGTCGTTGAAGAGGAAGATGATGAACGATCAGAAATGCTGTTCCAGTATTCCGGTCTCCCCCCAAGCATACCCGAACGGGCACCAATCAACGGATCCTCTTCACGAGATCCACGTAGTTCCAATGTTCCATTGAATATATCAACGGAACCCGCTCGTACAGGAACTGTCGATGTACCTGTCTACCTCAGTCACCGGACATCTTCGAGGCGACACACATTACCAGCTAGCTCGTACCTGACGCCTAGACAAGACAGAGTTCAAGGTGAAGATACCGAGGAAGAGATCCTGTATCCTTCCGGTCCATATCGCCTTCGATCACCCTATGACACCGGTCATGGTCCCGGTCAGTGTGGTTTATTCTCGGACGTAGTGGTACTCATCTCACCTAGATCTAGAAATCCGCTTGCCAATTGACGCCGACGACATAGACCGAGAAAAAGATAATGAATTCAGCATTGATCGTGCGCCGTCAAGCACCTCTGTATCATATTTGCAGCAGGACGCATATGATTCATTCCCCCGCGCGCTGTCAAATTCGCGACATAATGTAGTTGTAGAATCTAAAATACCCGCAGACACGACATCATTCCAGACTCCACCCTCGCTGCCCCCAGTGGCTGTTCTCTCTACTTCCCTGGCGCGCACGAGTGATGAGCCTGTTTCCTCTTGGTCATCACCATTTCAGTCGTCTGCGGTGGCGTCACCCGCACAGGGAGACCCAATACCTCTCAGTACCGACTTCATGGACTTGGATGGTCGAACACTGGGTATTGATACATCCAAACGCAGTGGTGGAGATACAACCTCAACCAGCACTTGGGAGAGGGTCGTCAGTTCTCGTTCCAGTAGTCATTCACGGACCAATAGCTTTGGACCACGGGAAGCGCTGAATCGTACAGATTCAAGTATCAGCCGAGAATGTGGGGCGAGTCTTGACATCGGCAGGACGGACAAGCGGGATGGAAGTACACTAGTCGCTCGACAATCTGAGATCATGCAGTCGTCATCTGCTTCGGCCTCGGTGTCTGCGTTGACACGCCCTTCCGTGTCGCCTGGTCCTCTTACTTCGGGGGTTGACTACCTCCAGTATCAAAGTTCCAAGTTGTTCCCATACCCAGGAATGAGGAAACTGGAAGAAGAGCGTCGACTTAGAGGTAGGATCGGCGGCTCTTTGTCCACGCCCGATGTCAGTATTCTAGGCAGCGGGGTTGAGGGAGAACAAGCCCCCACGTCAGCCAAATCTTTCAATACACTTCCAGCTGTTGAACTTGGTGTCGGACATAGGATCGGACATCAAATATCTGATGCAACTATGCGATACCAATACCTCAATTCATCTGCCACTGTGCCTTTGTCGAGTCAACAGGATGATTTCAGCATTTCCTCTGCCGGATCTGGTTTGTCAAAGCTGCCGACTGTACGGAAATGGCTGAAGGCAAAAAAGTCAAAATTTTTATCTTCGTCATCTCCTCCTGGGGATGGTGCATCTAATACGGCCTCCTTATCCCGTCCTACGCAAGACAATGAGACAGTGCCCGAACACGAAGAACCGCCTATCAACGGAGCAGGTACTCTTTTTGATATGGGATACGCAGAAACTATCCCTGTATCATTGACAGACGTCTCGAAGGACGAGGTGAGGTTCCATTCAAATATCCCATATATCAGCTACCCACGGGAACAGGCTATTGTAGATGCGCTTCTAGACGCGAGCAGAGAACCGGGACCCTGGCATATTCTCGATGCTAGTACAGGCGAATTGGCCAAGAAGGTCGCGACGATACTTTCCAAATCAGAGATATATGACCAATTATCGGACCTACCTGTTATCCAAGCCCAATCCACTTTGGACTTTCTCCAGGATGTAGGAACTGTTTCCTCTCATATGTTCTATCAGTAACTCAGCATCGGCTAGCTCCTAGATATACGGGGTCTTCCATTGTCATACAAGCGCACTTTTCTCAAAACCTCCCTCAGGTTATCACGCGTGTACGACTGCGTTCCTCGGTGTTTCACGATTGGAGGCTTCAAAAAGATGGACAACCATCCGTTTGCTCGAGGGCACTTTGGTGACTTATGGAGAGGTGAGGTCGAAGAAACGCAAGTTGCTGTCAAACAAGGCAGAATATACACAGGGGAAAATAATGTCAAGAAAGTCTTGCGGGTGTGTTGCTCCATTATCTCGCCAATCAGAGAGTCTGCATGACGTCTCTTTCTACAGAAAATGACCCGAGAAGCCATTATCTGGGGGCAGTGTGATCACCCCAATGTCCTACCTTTCTACGGCATTTACCGTGACTCTGCTCCTTCATCCTACTGTCTCGTGTCGCCATTCATGGCCAATGGACCTCTTCGTCAATATTTGAGCAATGTTGACAATCCTGATCGGCATAGACTCGTAAGAATCGAGTTATTCGCTAGTTCTTTGATATATTTCTAATACATGAGTAGGCCCTAGACATCACGCGTGGCATGAACTACCTACATAAATTGTTCATCGTTCATGGCGACCTTAAAGGAGTGCGTTCCAGAGCAATTTTCCCAGATATGCCTTACGCTTAACTAAATTAGGATAATATCCTAATCACCGATGATCATAGAGCGGTTATTGCAGATTTCGGTATATCCTTTGTAATGGGTGTTACCATCGTCGGAACCTCTTCAGAGTCGCGGAAGGGTGGCACCGTAAGATGGCAGGCACCGGAGGTCCTCAACGCCAATCCCAACAGCTTTTCAGCTGATGTATATTCACTCGCGTGTGTGTACTTTGAGGTACGTGTTCCTTCTAGGAGAACCACGCCTAATAGATTTTAACCGCCTACACAAGGTATTCGACGGTACAATGCCTTGGAGCGACCTAACTGATGGCGCCGTTATCATGAATGTCTGCTTCCACAATAAACACCTCCCACGCCCGAGATACCTGGCGGAGACTAAATTTCCTAATTTATGGTGGACACTCATGGTACGATGCTGGGCATATGAATCTTCCCATCGACCGACTCTCCGAACCCTTATGGAGTGTCTTCATGTGAGAGGCGACACCCTACCTCCTCCTCCAAAATGGGACAAACCCGACCTCGCACGACTTCGTGGTCCTCTGGTCCAAGGCAAATTAGATATACCTTCGGACTTACCGCCATTTTTGAACGTTGAGGGTGACTGATTCAGGTCCGAACAGTGTTAAGCCTAACTAGATCGAAATAGGGCTGGTACCCACATCTATTCACGCTCCATGCACCTGTCTCATCCTCGTGCGAGCTTTTGCGTTGTCTTTATGGATAAATGATGTATCCGAATTCTGCGTTACATGCCGACTAGAAGCATACCACCAGTCGGTCGCAGGACGCCTAACTAACTAATTTCCTGCGCCAAGAAACCTCACGGCAGAGTTGACTTTGTAGACTCGAGCCAATCGTCTCTCATCAATATTACACGGCATGGTCCGCTGTAGAAACAACCGTGGCGTACAGTACAAATATTCACTCGAAGCGTGCGCAGTGTGGATTGCCAGGCGGAATATACTTGCCGACCCTACTCTCGTCTGCAAGCTTTTGGGTATCAGGATTATCTCATTGGTATATGTTCTACCGTTTAGATATCGCCGCCATCCCATAAAGCTTTGAAATAAGTATACAATTGTTACATTCGATACTCCCTTAATTGACTTCATACTACTGTCTCCGACACAGTTGCTAGCGCTGCTTCGAAATCAGCAATGATATCTGAGATAGCTTCAATGCCGACAGAAACCTAGACCGAAGCTTAGCAAGATGGATGAGAGTAATGAAGCGTAAACTTACCCGAATTAGATCGGGAGTAACGCCAGAGTCCTTCTGCTCCTCCTCGTTCAACTGAGCATGTGTCGTCGTAGCGGGGTGGATGACCAGGGTTTTAGCATCACCTATCACCGATGTGGTAAGCATCTAGTGCCGGCATCCATACTTCAGAACCACTTACCAACGTTGGCCAATTGGCTAGCCAGCTTAAGGTTGTCAACGAGCGTGCTTCCTGCGACAGCTCCTCCCTTGACTCCGAAGCTCAACATCCCACCGAAGGTGTCCGGCCGAAGAAGCTGCTTAGCCAAAGTATGCGATTCATGCGACTTGAGGCCGAGATACGACACCCATGTAACCTGCGGCTGCTTCTCCAACCACTTGGCTAGTGCCAAAGCGTTTTCGCTGTGGCGTTGCCCACGAAGACTGAGCGTCTCCAAACCTTGCAAGATAAGGAATGCGCCGAAGGGATTCAGGGCTGGGCCGATATCTCGCAACAGCTTAAAGACAGAAGAATCAGAATGATATTCAGGGTCTTGTAAGCGATCAACTCACTTCTGTTCGTACTTTGACCGCGAAAGAGACAGGTCCGAAAGTGTCCCAGAACACGAGACCGTGATATCCCTCGGATGGGGAAGTGAATCCAGGGAATTTTCCAGACTTCTTCCAATCGAACTTGCCTGTTCGATGGTGAGAAGGCATATGACATCGACAAAAACAAAAAACGAACCGGCATCAATAACGACACCTCCAATAGTCGTTCCGTGGCCGCCAATCCATTTCGTAGCACTATGGACTACGATGTCGGCGCCGAAATCGATGGGCCGCACTAAATATCCACCCATGCCGAAGGTGTTGTCCACAACCAATGGAATTCCGTGATCATGGGCAACCTGTGCGAGGGCAGGTATATCAAGGACATTGTATTTGGGGTTAGTGATGCTCTCGATGTAAATTGCTTTAGTTTTGTCGTCGATTGCGGCGGCGAAGGATTTTGGATCGTTATCAGTGACAAACTTCACACCAATGCCGAACTTCTTGAACGTCACTGTAGAAAATACGTAAGTGACAGCTAGAACTGATCGATATCATTCCTATAGTACCTTTGAATTGGTTGTACGTCTGTTCGAAGTTTAAGCAGTTGTTCCGATAAGCTAACGAGCGAACTTACTCCGCCATAGAGGTAGGAGCTGGAGACAATATTGTCTCCGGCATCAGCGATGGCCGAGATAGCTAGGAATTGGGCGGCTTGGCCAGAAGCGGTCGCCACAGCGGCAGCACCACCTTCGAGGGCAGCTATACGGTCTTCGAAAACGGACTGCGTCGAACATGAGACATGTAACGTAAAAGAAGGCCTTCTAACCACTCACAACAGTGGGGTTACCGATCCTAGAATAGATGTTGCCAGTAGTCCTGCAAGCCCGCGTATCAGTACACATCTCATCTACAACCATTCAAAAGTCGTACCTCAAGTTGAAGAGGTCAGCGCCATGCTAAATGGTCGTAAGCAAGACAGTCTTTGTCGATGTAAACCAGCGACGTACAGCAGAGTTGTTGAACACGAAACTCGTGGATGCGTAAATCGGTACAGCTCTCGCGTTGGTCGCGGTGTCTGGCCTCTGTCCACCGTGTAGTTGGATGGTGTCAAACTCGGGCTCCCTGGTGGAAAAAGCATCTCAGACATCGACCCAAAGACGCCAATAAAACACGAGAATTACTTGTAGAATGGGTTGGCCATCGTTGAATTGAGAGATTGGGGATATCGATAACGAGTCGGTAAAAGCTATATCCCTTTTAAAGGCAAGTTTCGCTATGATGGCGTGCTCCGTGAGTAACCTGTCCAGAACGGTGTCCTGAAATGCACCCGTATGGCGTCATTGTACGCCAATTTGAGCCAAGATGTCGAACTCATGATTTGACTGGATGTGGGGAATCAATTAAACTGGAGAATGCAGTCTTAGATAACGGCACCAACGTGGCTGCTCCCGTGCTGCCAAGAGAAGGAAAGATTAGACAGGAGGTGGTTGAGCGACGAGAAGGGATCCGGACCGGCTATGTCGGCCGAGAGAAAAACATAGTAAATATGGACCTCCAAGATTCAACAAAAGACGTTAGAAGACGTTCCATTTGACAAAAAAAAAGACCGAGCCTCCGAAAAGGCACACCACGCACATGCCGACCGGTAGATAAGTACATAATTATCTCTCCAAGAAATTCTTCATTCATCTTCTTCCCATGATCATCATATATGTTGCTTTTCACCTGAAAAAACGACACGACTGGGCGATCAATAGCACCGGCACTAGGGACGCTAGTTCACCCAGTCCTGCCCACTGCGGCTCTATACGGACCTCGACAAGTAGTCCAGATCCGAACAACACCGCCAGAACGTTGTACGACAGCGCCCAGACGAGGCTCAGTAGAATACGTCTCCACGCCATGCGCGATACCTTGATAGTCTGGAGAAGTCCCTTGAGGCCACCGGAAAGTATAACGACATCCGCCGAATTAATGGCTATGGCTGTTCCTGACACGAGGGACACGCCGATATCCGCTTGGGCGAGAGCTGCGGTATCGTTGCTTCCGTCACCCACGAAGACTACGATGTTCTTTTGTTGCGATCTTCCCTGCGTAGTACGCGCCCGGTTATTGCCATCATCATGCCCAAACTCTACGTCGTCCTGTGCACACGATGCACTCCATGAAGTCATACGGATAATATCGCGTTTGTCTTCAGGTAAGCAGTTTCCTTTCGCCTGAACACCTTTAACTCCAAGCTGGCGACATACTCCGTCGACGGCCTTCTGATGATCGCCACTGAGAATGGACACTTGTATCCCTCGCACTACCAGAGACGACACGACCTCGGAACTCTCAGGTCGAAGGTCATCCTCCAGTCCAAACGCTGCGAGGAATACCTCGTCAATCGTAACAACGAAGACGCTCTTCCCAGCGTCCAGCATGCTGACTACGGACGCTTCATCTTGCATCGCGCACCAGCTAACGCTTCCTCCACGAACGATGGAGCCATTCCAGTTGGCTTGGATCCCCTTCCCTACGACAGTCTCTACATCGTCAAGCTCCTCACTTTCCGCAGTCAAGTATCTGCCCACAGCGGCTGAAACAGGATGTTCCGATCCCGTAACCAGAGCCTTGATCAGCCCTTCAGCAGTGCCTGCGCCATTATCTTTGTTAAAAACTGCTTCGATTACTCTCATCTTCCCCGTCGTCAAGGTTCCTGTCTTGTCGAAAATAACATGCGTGACTATCCGCGCATGCTGGAGAGCAGCGGATGATCTAAAGAGCAGCGAAAATGGTGGCTTCTGGGACACGATCCGTGCATAGAGAATGACAAGGGGGACGCATAAGGTGAGGGCGCATGGACATGACAAGGCTAATATTGCGACGGCGTAGGAGAGGCCATCTGCGACTGCTTTGCCTGAGGACTCGCCCCGGGCATATTTGAGGACTAGCGCCCAGACAAGGAATGCGATGGAAGCGATACCGAGTACAATAGGGATAATCCGTTGAGCAATCCGATCAGCCGTGTCTTGGATGAGTGCTCGAGACGAACGCGCCTCTGCAGTAAGGCGGCGCAATTCGGCTAGGGAATTGTCTTGTACGGTCTTCGACAAGCGGACATATAGTGATTGTGGACCAAGAACTGTGGTCCCTGCGAGGACTGAAGCTCCCGGCCCCTTGGTGATAGGAACGGCCTCCCCAGTGATCAACGACTCGTCGATATCTGACATGTTGGCGGAGACGATACCATCACTTGGAAGAGTTTCTCCGGCGTGGACAACAACGGTATCGCCTACATCTAGTAAAGCTGTATGAATGTCTTGGACACCCTCAACGGCTTTGGGATCAAGCCAATGGGCAACCTCAACGGGTGGAGGCGTAAGGCCGACCGAACTCCGTCTAGCAGCGTTCCGCGCGTAGACCGAAATCAGACGACCAAGAAGGATGAGCGTGATGAGCAGGGCGCTTGTCTCGAAGAAGCTATCGAGTACGACGCTATGATTGGCAACGTTGTAACCGTAGCTGACAACAGAATAGAGAAACGCGGAGAGGGAAGATAGAGCAATCAACACGTCCGCGTCCAAGTGATGATCAAGGATGACCGCGCGCCCTGCCGCGACGACGATGTGTCCAGCACAAAATATTTGAATTAACGATGCAAGGCCAAGAGAAATACCACCACGGAGGGTGAACTGGCTGTCATAACCATGGGACCACGCTAAAACCAGGACTGGTATGGTAAGGACTGCAGAAAGGATGAAGCGCGAGATCGAGCGATGAAAATCGAGCGTGGCTGCTTCATCGATAGCGGCCTCGTCATCGTCTTCATTGACAGGAGATGCTACCCACCCCTTGTCAAGCAGAGCAGCGTGAATTTCGCGCGCAGTCGCGTAGCGTGCAGAAGAATCGACTGTGAAGCGAAAGTCGGTTTTTGAGAGCTTCAAAATCTCCTGTTCACGGCCGAGAAGGTTCTGAAGGGCCTCCAAGGTAGGGGTATCAACACTGGCGAAGGACATACGAAGGGTCCGCTGACCGTTTCGCAAGCTTGCGATGGTACAAAGAAATCCCGTGGCCTTTTCTACTTTGCGTCGAATGGTCTCGGGATCGGTGGAGCCGCTGATGTAACTACAGCTCGCACGAGCACCAAGAAAGTCAACCTTGCCACACGCAGGGTTAGATAGAGATGTGCATACACAGAGAACTGAGTACCTTGATGTCCCCTACTCCTAGATTTTTCAAGGCTCTTTCGACTCTGGGAGAACAAGCTGGGCAATCCATGCCAGTAATCATGAGAGTTAGGACCTTTTCCTGTCCATCCTGACCCTCGGGCGACGGCTCGGCGGTTGCGGTATGTCTGGCATGCTGTTCGTCAACTCCGCTGCAACATGGTGCTGCTTTTCTCTTCCATAAAAATCTGGAGCGTCTTCCTCTTCTGAGGGGAGTCTTGCAGCAAGGAGCACCGCAACAAGGCTTGTGACCAGAAGTTTCTGTGGTTGAGTCAGTACACAATGAAATACCGAAGGTCTGGTGTGAAAACTTACTACTTCGAATCGACAACGTCCGAGTCTGCAGTGCAATCGACTCTGCTTTGGGGGTCGCCGCCGGCTTATCATCAATATCGTCGTCACCCGAACAGCAGGAGCATGGCTGACTGGCCTCTTGAGCTCGTTGTATTGCCTGTTCAAGAGGCGGCTCGGCGCAACAGCTGTCGGCACAGCAACTGTCAGGCTGAGATTCCGCTGCCACACGCGAATTACTACAAGATTCTTCGCTCCTGCGAATACCACAGTCAGGGAGACCGCAGCAACTATCGACGTCGCTGCTAGCCATGGCAATGACAAGAAAAAGATAGCAAACGAAACTGAAGGTAGCAGTGATAGTAGCAAATAAGGGCTTGTTAACACGAGGGTTAATAGGTGTGGTAATTTACTGGATTTTGCTGTCATACTTATAGATTTACTGGTGACTATAAATAAAATGGCGTATGTTATAATTGGTCCACGCACCGCATCCAAAAAATCGCGCATGGATCTTACGTCTTGGATCTAGACTATTGCTAGTACAAAATGGCGCAGCTGACCAGATGACGTGGGCCAAGAAAAAGAATGCAACTTCTCAAGACAATCTCAAGACTAAGGAAACATCGTATAAAGTCACATCGTGTGGTGGAGACATTCGCTGAGAATGTCGACTTAAAAGCTTTATTTCGAATTTGCCTCGGAATGTAGCGTAGTTTTGGCCTGGACACGTTTTTGTAAAGGGAGAAGGGAGAAGGTAAGGCGCTCGGACCGTGTTTCCGGAACCGTTCGCATTGTTACTAACACGAGGCTGTAAATATCTTGGTAAGGAGGATACGCAGACTCGTGATAAATATTAGGTATAGCACTGTGAAAAGAAACACACTACGCACACGTCGATCATCGTAAAACCGTAGACGGCCAAATAACAAGTACATGTTCTTTCCCTAGAAATTCTTCTTTCGTTCTCTTTCAGCATCACATTGCCTTTACTTGAAGAAACGACACGACTGAGCAATTACCAGCACAGGCACAAGAGATGCGAATTCACCCAGCCCCGCCCATTGTGGCTGCACGCGGACCTCAACAAGGAGCCCGGAGCCAAAGAGCACAGCCAGGACATTGTACGATAGTGCCCAAGCGAGGCTCAACACAATGCGCCGCCAGGTCAGACGGGACACCGTGATAGCCTGCAGTAAGCCCTTCAAGCCGCCGGAAAGGATAACGACGTCCGCTGAGTTGATGGCTATAGCTGTTCCCGAAACCAGGGATACGCCGATATCAGCTTGGGCGAGGGCTGCGGTGTCGTTACTCCCATCTCCCACGAACACCACAATATTCTTTTGCTGCGGGGTTCCATGAGCGTGGCCATGCGCGTGACTCTCGCTGTGCTCACGTCCAGACTCGACATCGTCCTCGCCGCAGGATGCGCTCCACGAAGTCATACGAACAATATCCCGTTTGTCTTCTGGTAGGCAGTTCCCCTTCGCTTTGACTCCCTCGACTCCGAGCCTGCGACATACTCCGTCTACAGCTTTCTGGTGGTCTCCACTGAGAATGGACACTGTAATTCCTCGTGCTACCAGAGACGACACAACCTCGGTGCTCTCAGGACGGATGTCGTCTTCCAATCCGAAGGCCGCGAGGAAGACATGGTTGACCGTTACAGCAAAGACACTCTTTCCTGCGTCCAGCATGTTGACGACACAATCGACATCTTGCACCTCGCACCAGGTAATGCTTCCTCCACGTACGATAGAGCCATTCCAGTCGGCTTGGATGCCCTTTCCCACAACCGTTTCTATGTTGTCGAGGTTACTGACCAAATCAGTTCCCAAAGCCAGATATCGGGCCACGGCAGCCGAGACAGGGTGCTCTGACCCAGCGACGAGAGCCTTGATCAGCCCATTGGCATCTCCTGCAATCCTTATTCCACTGTTTTCGTCAAAAACCGACTCGACTACTCTCATCTTTCCTGTCGTCAACGTTCCCGTCTTATCAAAAATAACGTGGGTTACGGTGCGCGCGTGCTGGAGAGCAGCAGATGATTTGAAGAGGAGCGAAATCGATTGCTTTTGAGATGCGTTCCGCGCGTAGAGGACGACGAGGGGGACACATAGAGTGAGTGCACATGGACATGACAAGGCTAATACTGCAACGGCGTAGGAGAGCCCATCCGCGATTGCTTTGCCTGAGGATTGGTGCCTCGCATACTTGAGAGCTAGCGTCCATGCAATAAACGCGATTGCTGAAACGGCTAGTACAATGGGGATGACGTGCCGTGCAATCCTGTCCGCCGTGTCTTGGATAGGAGCCCTGGAGGAGCGCGCCTCAGCAGTCAAACGGCGCAACTCAGCGAGTGAGTTGTCTTGTACGGCTTTCGATAAATGGATGTATAATGACTGTGGACCGATAACTGTTGTTCCTGCAAGAACCGGAGCTCCCGGGCCTTTGGTTATAGGAACCGCCTCACCAGTAATCAAAGACTCGTCGATATCTGACATGTGGCTGGCGACAATACCATCACTAGGAATGGTTTCACCTGCATAAACGACGACCGTGTCATCCACTTCCAGCAAGGCTGTGTGGACGTCCCGGATGGTATCAGCGACTTTGGGATCAACCCAATGTGCAACTTCAACAGGAGCAGGTGTGAGGCCAACGGAACTTCGTCTGGCCGCATTGCGCGCGTAGACCGAAACAAGGCGGCCGAGTAGGATCAGCGTGATGAGCAAGGTGCTTGTTTCAAAGAAGCTATCGAGATCGACACGATGTTTTGCGACATTATATCCATAACTGACGATGGAATACAGGAATGCAGAGAGGGAGGATAAAGAGATTAAGACGTCGGCATCAAGGCGACGGTCGATGATGGCCGCGCGTCCTGCGGCGAGGGTGATGTGACCAGCACAAAAAATCTGGACCAATGACGCGAGGCCGAGAGCAATACCACCACGAAGGGCGAATTGACGCTCGAAGCCCCCAGACCATGCTAAGACTAGGACCGGAATGGTAAGAATTGCGGACAAGAGGAAGCGCCAGATCGAACGACGAAGGTCAAGCGCAGCTGCCTCGGCTATAGCCGCTTCACCGTCGTCTTCGTTAACCGGTGTCACCGTCCATCTCTGTTCGAGCAGGACAGTATGGATAGCGCGCGCAGACGGGTAACGAGCGGCGGAATCAACCGTGAAGCGAACATTTGTCCGAGAGACCTTCAATATCTCTTGTTCACGGCCGAAAAGTGCCTGAAGAGTGTCCAAGGTGGGGACACTGGCACTAGGGAAGGAAATGCGGAGAGTGCGTTGGCCATTTCGCAAGCTTGCAATGGTACAAATAAAGCCCGTAGTGTTTTCTACCTTGCGTCGGATAGTTTCGGGATCGATAGAGCCACTGATGTAGTTACAGGTTGCTCGAGCGCTAACAAAGTCCACCTACATTCGTTGTCAGTTAAAGCACTATTTCCCTGAAATTATTGAAATCATGTACCTTTACGTCTGTCACGCCGAGGCCTTTTAATGCTCGTTCAACTCTTGGAGAACAAGCTGGGCAATCCATTCCAACGACCATGAGGGTGAGAACCTTTTCCTTCCCACCTTGGTCGTCGGGTGACGTGTCATCGATGGAGGCATAATTGAGACGTTCTCGGTCGATTCCTGTGCAACACGGTGCTCTCTTGACTTTCCATAATAAAATCTTGGAGCGTCTTCCTCTTCTTATCGGGCTTGCGCAACATGCAGCTCCGCAGCACCGACGTCCTCGAACTTTTTATACAACAGTCAGCACACCCCACCGATTATGACGATCCGAATTGAAAACCCACCAGTAGCGCTCGTCGATAAACCTTGTAATGCAATTGAGTCTTCTCTGGCGGAAATTGTTGGCTTATCATCAACATCATCACCCGAACAACATGAGCATGGTTCAGGCTCTTGAGCGGGCGCTTCGATTTGTGCGCGCAAATCCGGAGGCTTTTCAACACAACAATTATCAGAACAGGATTGAGATCTGCACCGGTTACTTACAGCTGCGTCATCGCCGTGGCGGGTACCACCACAGTCAGGAGTCGTAGGAGTACCGCCACAGTCGTGGGAACCAAAACAGCCGCTGACGTCCGTGCTAGCCATGCGATCCGAGATGACGAAGTTCGAAGATGCGACGAAGTGAAGAATTCAAGCAACGAGAGCTGGCGCGGACAAGGCGGTGGGTTAAATTATAATATGCTGAGGCCACTTGGTATATGATATTTCACGTGGCATTTTAGGCGGAGTCATCTGCGTTCGAACTCTGAATGTGCCATTCCTAGTGAAGAGTTGATCGATATGTTCAGTTTAACGGCCCAACGCTTCAACGATGACTTAGCTACAACTTCAGACGCAAGGGAGAGTTAGAAGTATCATCATTTGAGTGTTGCTTGTGAAATAATTGATGTTGTGCACACAAGAGGGTCACCGTCGATGAAGAAGTTAGAATGGACAATTTTATACCCTCGACGTCTTTAAGATGTGAGATGATAAACCAGCTTTTCCCCAGATATCGGCTTCATCCAAGGCTTTGAACCGCTTTCAACAACGTTCTTTTCTCTATCAGCAACCTTGTTGGATCCCAAAAGAGCGAAACCTTCCGTAACTATACGCTCCAATCCACCCGGCATAACACGGACAGGGTTTGGCTCGATAGGCAACTTCTGCTCATCTCTTCCCAGGAAAGAGAAGAACGCGGCAGTGAACGCTCGCCACTCAGGAGACGCTGGGAGAGTCTCTTCATTGTAGAGAATCTCATGGCCCAGTCCGGACCACGCAGCGCTATACAGAGGAGTCACATTTGCTCGAATACCAGCCTTGTTCCACGCTGTCTTCCGAATAACGGCGATCGTTCCACCTCCTTCCCTAAATGTCTGCGATATGTGCGCAGTCGTGTCGTCCTCTGATATACAGTCAAAGGCGTGCGTGATTCCCCCAGAAGCGCTTCGAACATCGTCAATCCATGTAGGAGACCGGTAATCAAATACGGCCTCGACCCCAAGTGAAAGCAGCTTAGCGTGGTTCTTCGCGCTGGCTGTAGCAAAGACACGATAGGTCTGCCCACCCGCAGAATGCAATAGCTTGATCAACTCGATGGCATACAGACCAATAGAAGTTGTTGCAGAATAAATCAAGATTGAGGGGGAAGATGTAGCTTCAGGAGGAAACGAGAAGGGGCTTGGGAATGGTGCATTGATTCCGAGACGAATAAACAGAGCCTGTTTCATCAGGTCAATTATAATGATTATATCGAAGAAAAGTGCAACATTACCTGTGCGGCTGTTAACGAACCTAGAGGAAGTGTTGCAGCTTGGTCGAAAGAGACGGAACTAGGGATACGAATAGCTAAATCCGCTTCGAGGATAGCATATTCAGCGAAACCTCCAGGCCGAATATTGCCGGACGTCGCTGAAGATAGTTAAAACTCATGAGTAAGGTGCATACATGCCCAGGTACTGCATACCTCCTTGGAGGAGTCCAGCCACTCTGTCACCAGCATGCCACTGGGTAACTTCTGATCCAACTTTGTCGACAATACCGGCAATATCGCTCCCGACGACGCGACCAAATGCTTTGTCTACAGGATGCGCGACGTAGAGCGCATCAACTGGGTTGAGTGCAACAGGAGTGGACCTTGACCCTGTATACATCATGAGGCTATACATTGGTAAGAATTTGAGAGTGAGCAGACCTTATCTCGCTGGGACTAGGCTCTGGAATCGGTAGTTCGACGACGAGAGCAGTATTTCCTGGTACAGTTGTGAGAGCCTTCATGACGATGCTGATATACAGAGTCCTCCTTTCTCGGATATATAGTTAGAGCGGCTGCTGTTTGACCCTAGGTTTTGCTTAGAAATAGTTCATATTACAGAGGGTGAGCGCTCACTAATGCAGTAATAAACTTATAAAGCATCCAAGGCGGGTGCTGTGGTACTGGGCAGTTATTGGGCGGTTGAATGTCTCTTATCCATTACACATAGTCTGGAATGAATGGAGCACAGAAACACAGAAATATGATAGTAAGAAAACGGTAGGAGACGATGGTGGTTAACGTCAAAGCGGATAAATTTGTGCAAACTGTGAGATCCAAACAACGGCACAGCCACCCAGCCCCTACTTTGTCATTCGCCGTCATGCCGCACCTTACTGCGAACTACGATGAGTATCGACTACGATATAAAAAGGGAACATTGTGATGTTACTTATGTATTCTGTATAAAACAAGCGAATGCCGTTCCATAGTGCCCTGATAATAATAATTACGATGCATACTACGCCGTCACATCCCCACGTTCGCGTCCATCGATGGTGATGATGCCTGTGGAGGAACTTGAAATTCTACCCAGTCCAATTGTGGGTCATCCAAGGGAATTTTAGGCCCGTGTTCATCAACGAGTGCTATAAGCACCTTGACGGAGTTCCTGTCCTCGTCCTCATCCTTGCTTCGCAAAACCCGTCTCAATGGGTCATTCGATGCAAATTCTCCCCCCCTTGCTATAAATTTCTCGGCCAACGTCCTGAGGTCCTCCTCCTTAGGCGGTCCCACAAAACAAGTGTGAACCCATTCCACAACGCACTTCCATATTGATTGAAACCCCGATTTAGCAGTCTTCCTCCGAACAGCAAGAGCCAACCAAGATTTGGAATGAAGGATGTCTGTTAGTGACCCATGAATTGCCTTCTCGGGGAATGGCTCAGCCATTGCACACCAGAGGAGGCACCAGGCAAAGGATTCGAGATCATGCCGATACATCCGCCGAACCTCACCGTCGGCCTTGTCCAGCAGTTCCAGTGCCATGAACGGTTTCGTCCCCGTCCGCTCAAAGCCTTTTTTCTGTGGTGATATGTCTCCAGGTTCCATGACAACAGCCAGATCAAAGTCATTCAGGATAGCCTTCTTAGTAACGGCATTGTACATCAAATTGCCGATGCTGATGTCGCCATGCGCTATGCCGATGCGCCAGAGTAGATAGTGGCCTGTAATCAGCATGTTGTCAGGAGAGAATAACAAGAAAGGAATAGAACGTACAACGGATGAGCTCCCAGAATGCCTTCCAGAATGCCTGTGCTTTAAGGTCATTAGGTAGTTTGTGAAGGTCCTCGATGGGGTCTAGTTTGTGACAAGCCATCCAGAGCAGGGTGCGTGAGCGCTCAGCACTGAGACCGAGGAGTTGACGAATGATGGCAGTCGGTGTATGCTTGACCTTTTGCCAGTTAACGACTGTTGGAATGTGCTCAAGGACGTACGTCTTGCATTCGTCAAGATATCGATTCTCCCTAGAAATAGTGATCTGAGGCTCCCTATCTCGAGAATTCTTTAGCGACGCTGCTTTGAAGAACAAAGACCGTGGTTCCCTGGTCGATCCTGGGAATGCTCGGGAATCTTGATGCGGTACCGGCAAACTCGATGATGTGTTGTGCGGAGTATTCGGTTTGTTTAAACAACTCGAACGCCGCCTCATAGGGAGAGTCGGCATGGAACCAGGACAGGGAAGCGTCGAGGTGATAATCGTAGAATTGGATGATGTATCGTAGAGCCCTTGAGGAGCGATGGACTGTTCCGAACCGTCAAGAACAGGGGAGGTAGCCGCCGATGGAACTGAAACAAGTGGAGGTGGAGTGATCTTTGCATCATCGGCTCGGGACGACCATGCACATGCAACAAATGTTCGGCGTCCCGCGAGTTGGAAACGCGAACGTTTTGCTTTGTCGACCTCGAAGGAGACTCGTCCGTTCTCTGTCATTTGAGATGTCTGAATGTCAGGTAATCCCCACATCGCAGCGTCAAATCGCTGGAGAATGATGACCAGCACCACAAACAGTGGAAGTTGTCCAATGATGTCGACAGATTGTGTCACGATGCAGCCCTCGGCATCATACCACTGAATGCTGAGCATGTTATCTATAGATGTTATGTCAACAACCTTCGTGCGCAAGGGAAAGAATCACAACCATCAAGTAACAAAACGATGCTATGGGTTATATTCCATGCCGCCCGGAGACGCTCGATGGCGTAATACGCGCATTGCGTCTCTGCGGTAAAGCGTTCATCGAGATCCGATGTCTTGCGCTTCTTCTGCGAGGACGTCGTTTCAGATGCATACTCTGACCCCACCGCCTCCGTATGACTACGCTTCTTCTCACAGCTGCGGGAGGTAGCAGCCCCAGTGGAAGAACCCGAAGATTGACTGGCCAATCGATGGTCACTTTCGCTCTTGGAATCATTAAACTGTAGAACATCAGATACAGGAGTGGAAGACGCTGCAAGTAGAGTCAGAACTGATATCAGAATTGGAACTTGAACAAGGAACGTACTGCCGCCCAACACCTGTTTCTCGGACATAGGTTGGTCAAGCGGTGCACATTCGATGACTCTGCGCGCCTCCAATTCGAGGGAACAATGAACCTCCAGCCAACTTGTCTTTTCGTCAGCGTCTTTCCGTACCCGCTTCGATTCCTTACACTGGGTCTCAATCGACTGTACCCAGGCTCGATAATCGAAATCTTCGCACCGATCCTCGAGCTTGAGGAGGTGGGATAGTTGGATGAAGATGTTATCAGGCTTGCGCTTCGCGTTCGGTAAATCCCGCTTGATTTTCTTGGATTCGATGACCAGGGGATCATTTGGAATAATAATGATTTGGTCATTGCCACTTAAGCATGGTAGCTGGCCAAAATGGTGCCCATCATACGCAAGCATAATCGTATTTATGGCGGTGGAGAGGAGGTAGCGACGCGTCTCGGACTTCCTCCGGAAGCTAAGAGGCGTCAGTACACACATTGAAAAGAGGAACTATGACGCACAATTCCTTGAGGTTGGTCTTCATTTCTTGTGACAACTTCGACCGCGGAGATGACGTTGTAAGACTAGAATTGCAGAAACCGATGGCATCTTTCAGCATCTTGTCAAATAGTTGATTGGCGTCCGATTTGGCTGTGTCCAAAGCCACCGTATCCTTCCCGTCAGTAGAGACACCGAGCAACATCCTCGCGAGCAGCGCCTTGAGCATAGACACGAATTCGACTGTTTGCGTGTCTTCTAGATCGATTCCACCAAGCCTGATGTTGTCTAGTCGACACACCCTATGTAGATATGGCTGGAGTTTTGGTCCCTCGCTGGTACCCTTCGGGGGTGTCTTGGGCACCGCGGCGGTCATTCAGATGACGGAAAGGGTGTAAAGAGAGTAGAGAGAGTCAAGATACAAACAAGTAAGGTAGTGACAGAAGATCTAGAGAACGGAGACCCTGACAGGAAACAGTGAAACAGTTATCATTCGTAGCTCAAGTAAAGATCGTGATTGAAGTCAAAGCGGATAATTTTGTGCAAACTCTAGAATCCAAACAACGGCACAGCCACCGAGCCCCTACTTTGTCGCGAACTACTTGTCATGCCTTCATGTCAGTTTCTTTTTCCTACATTTGGCCAATGACCCACGTTTTACAGTTGCAGAGCTGAAGGAAAAAGCAACAAAGGCCAAAAATGCTAGTGTGACCAAGATGCAGAATACCCGGGATAGACACTCTAGGTATCTTTGTATTTCTTATTTTCGGGCTGGATGTTGACAAAGAAATCAGTGTACCTCTCAAGAACACGAATTGGGACCCATATAATAAGCAACCGCCTCCACCGCCTCCTGCTCCGCGTACTAGTATTTCAACTCGCCCATCGATATCCCCTCCACCTTCTCGTTCGTCAATCTCTTCACCTTCGCCGGTTCCTGGACGAGGGGCACCACCACCGCCTATCAAGCGCTCAACACGACCCCCTATTCGCAGTGCTTCAACGGATTCACGATCGTCGAGTGTTCCCTCGTTGCCTCCTCGAGGATCCCCAGCGCCGTCATATCGTGACTCTACTCCAGCTGAACCGGAGACTGATTGGTCAAATCTTTCGCCGGAAGACAAACAAGTCTTCTTCGGCTGGCTGGATGAGTTTTTCGAGAGATCGTACGGTATCCCGGCGCCATCACAGGTAGATATACTTTCATTATCAGGTACATTAGCTAATGTTACCCCAGTGAGGTCGTTTTACTTGGATAAACTCATGTATTGGATGAAATCAGATGGTCAGTTCCTTCATCTACCTCTAAACTTGTTGCTCACTCACCTCTTAGTATCACTTCCTTATAAACCCTTAATGAATACCTTAACACCAAAGAGAAAGAGAATTTTGGCTCGGGTAAGGCTCGGGTGATACTTACTATTGATGTAGAGTTGAACTCACATTCTAGACTACGTTCACATGCGGCGTACTGAACATAAAATCATACGCCGAGCTTGATCTCTTTGCTCCCGTGTTCTGAGTAGACACATATTATCAGGTTCCTGGGTTAGGCTTTGCGAGATGCCATGGTTATCAGTGTCTCAGAAGCACGCCAAGGAGGTCATCAAAAATTTCAGGTGGATAGCTATAATGAGTCCGCGCCAGGAAAGGTGCTCTGGCTTCTCAGAATCGGATATCATATACAGTGCGCTAAAGACCTGTGTTAGTGTCGCGATTGATTGCATCCGGCCCGCCTAGGTCGTGCTGATTGAACACAAATTCGACTCGACCACTGTCGAGCCATCAATGTGTGTCATGATTTCAGATGGATAACTGTGATGAGTTCGCTACGTGCGGGGTATCATCATTTTCAACTTTGATTCCATCTGGCCCATGGTGCATGACTCGATCATCGAAATCGTCGCCATCGAACACCAATCGAACAAGGTCGACCAAGCTAAACCGAGTCTCTCAGACAGAAAACGATACAAACCTATTGATGGAAGGGAGGGACACCACCAATGCCTCCCTTGCCCCCATGTTCATTTCACTTCTATGCAGGTGAGTAGCTCGAGCCAGCCTTTGTCCAAGGATGTTAACAGACGGAACAGCCGTAATATTCAGGCGACGTGGTAGCTCGCGGTACAGGCGCTGCAACATTTCAGGGTCAGCGAAACAGTTGGAACACGATAACCAGTTGATACGCAAAAAGATGACCAGAATAGGACCTCACCCCTGTGGACCCGGCGCAAAGAATCTTCTGCAAAGTCAAATCCGACGGTCCGATGGATCAAGTCAGGGATTGAATAGATAAAAGCAATGCGCAACGACAAATGCAGCAGATAATGGTGGATCCGAGGATAGCAACGCAGAGGTACTGCACCGCTTATAGCTCGACGATCACCCTGAAATAGAGCTCCCACCTTCGATATAAAAGCTCTCGGACGAACAGCGGTCAGCATCCTTGGCAGGAAATCCCAGCAAATCAAAAAAGCGCACGCATGGACCCGTCGAATAACGTTGCGCAGTATGACGATCCACGACACCGACGCCTTCAGGAACCTTGTAATAATAACCTTGTTCCTAGTCCACATTCCTATGCGCCAGCTTCTCCACAAGCATCATACACTTCAGTCAATACCTCCGTCACTGTCGTGGATAGTGATATCTCTAATGACGGCAACAAAGTGCCGCGGGACATTACACGGACACCAAGCCCCACGCCCAGCGAGGCAAAGCAGTTGAGGACTGACGGCTTACTTAGTGGGGAGGACGTCGGAAATTGGCGATTTTGGATTCGAAGAGAATGGTTTTGTGCGGTTGCCTTCTTTCATGAAGGGTTCATTTCTGACTTTCGCTTTAGGGTATTACGTCGCGCTGGGTGTTGTCATCATCCTGACTGCTCTCCTGCTGGTGTTCCACACGCAGATTGTTGACTGGCTCACACCTTTTTCACAGTGGTTACATGAGTATGTGTTCTTGGTCCTGCGCTCTGCTCACATTTTGACATTTTC
>JAUEPT010000408.1:0-23238 GCA_030435635.1 Armillaria borealis | reverse complement strand
TCGTTTTTTGATCGCAAACGATGTTGGAATCGCTTTCTCTTTGCTGTACGAGAGTATGCTGCGGTCTTGGAGCGCGATGGAAGGTGCGTCGTATGTCCACTACTTCATTTTTTGCCTGCTCACGTCGTGTCATAGGGAAAGAAGCAGACGATATTTACAGACTGGGTATTGCCAGGCGAGCTTCGCCACTGGATCACCTCAAGGCCAGACACGTTGATTTCGAAAAACGGATGATGTGCGCGTCACCCGTGGTAGCCCCCGACACGGCTTCTTCATTACCGCCACGCCGGCCAGCTCTGGCTACGACTGCGGACCGTACAGTCCCCCTCAATGCCCGACCCATGGCTCAATCGCATTCGACCAATGCCTCCACATCCAACGCCCCTCTCCAGGTCTTCGTAGACCCAACAGGCTCAGAATCTCGGCCATCGCTAATGGAACAGAACGCATGGCCAGATATTGGTACACGTAAAACCAGGATCAAGAGAATATTCCGCAGACCAAGAAGATGGTGGGCTCGACTGTTAAACAGTCTAAGAGGCAGTATCTTCGTCAGGTACTCGTATCGTTCCGTTCATAGACCCTGCCGAGAACGTGGCTGCACCTGCGTCGAAGAAACGGCATGCTTCGCAGAGCCGTATTGTACCCTTCGTTGATGACTCAAAAGAAGCCGAGGAAGAGGTTCCACCAACCCCCAAGTTTACACCTTTTAGGGACGAGGTCTGTTGATGATCTGTTATTAATGAGTTGGCATCGCGCTAACTTTCTTTGTAGGATGCGTCAGTGGCTTCGCCCACAGTCCCGGCCGAGTCCGTCATGCAGATTAAGACGCCGGCTTCAGCTTTGGCAGCTAATTCTGAGGCGGAGGCATTGAGGAAGGATCCCTTGAAGAACTATGGTGATCATGGTCTTGGCTTTGATGACCCCTAGAGCGGTGTCTTTGTTTTTTTATGAGTTACTTATTCTTTCTTGAATCTCGGCCCTTCCGATATGTTAGTCTGTATTTTTTGCTCTTTGCTTCCTCTTACCTTAAAATATGATGATAATTACTTCATGTAACGATTTCATGGATTACCTATGCGACTGCGCTTGCTGGCGTAGAATCATTGGGTCGCAGCAAGGAAAGCCCATCACGGCGCGCATTTTAAACGTCCTTCAAAGTTAATACAAGATCTCAAATGGCGGAATGAAACAAAATGAGGCCTGTCACGGATTAGTGCTAACCAAAACTAGGCGGATATGCCGTCCGTAGTAAACGAATAGAGCACAAAAATCCGAGTCATCAGCGGTGACTAGAGCCGACTGAACGATTCTCACAACCGTGACAAGCAGCATGAACTTGCATGACAAAGTAGCTCACTGCTTTCACTTAAATGGTCTGGATACACTGGCAGTTAAGAAACGTCACGACGGTGCTGAAAATGACTCTTGCAACGATGTCAACTGGATAGACAGATACTCTCTTCGGAAAGGAAACGTCGCAATTATCAACAATGAAGTTTTTAGTTCACCTTCTTAGAGAGAATACATGTCATTGGTTGAACGCCACGCGAGGTAGAAGCGTTTGTGCAAGTGGCAACATGTTGAGAAGTAGATCTTTTTCGGTTGGATAGGACCCCGTTTCCCGTGACGCTTTAGCTTCTATGTACCTTCGGAGAATAGTGAGAAGCCCGCAGTCATTCCGGTAAATTTAAAGGTCCTTTTCAGGGAATCACCGCCTCATATGTTATTTCTTCTACAGCAATGATATGACGCCTCAAGCGCTGGAGGTCGGGTTTCAGTACTGGATTAAGATTTGTACCTTGGATTAAATCCATTGGTATCTACGGGTCCCCTCGATAAAATCAAACCGTTCCCAGGTCCCATTCTATCACAAGCGAAGATGAGTCGAGCGCTGGATCGCGGTTTAGGTGGCAGGGAGGTCAAAAAGTGGCCTATGAAGTTCCGTAAGTCTTGGCTTGCTTGCATCTGATATGCCCGACCATAAGGTCTTCCCTTCTGAACACGTCTCCAGGTGGAGGAGAAACCCGTCAAGAGAGTAAGTTAGCTCTCGCCGCCTAAACAACGCCATACGCTCGACGTATGAGACTTCAGAATCATTCATGGCATTCTGATATGCAGAATCACAGCCACGACAAGACACGCCATGATGCAGTGTGCCCGTAGAGCGGTCGAGATATGGGAGAAACGTCGCTGAGGAGAACTGAATGCCGGAGCCGCCGGTGAAATTCACAGTAGAATGGTGAGTAGTCGAAGTCCTATGGCCGCTCTTCTGATGCAGCGCCTTTCTAAGCGGTTTCTCTCCCCGAGTCCGATATGAGGGTCATCTGGTAAGGCCCTTCGCCGGAGACCCAATGCAGCTATGGATTCATGTTGCGTTATGGGTCTCAACTGCGGCGACTCCCTGAGGCAAGGCACGCAGCATCGCTTGCATGCAGGAAGCCATATGAAGCCGCCGAACTGGTCACAGACGCTGCATGTGCTGCTGCACAGGACGTCATAAAGCTGGCCGACGGTGAAGTATGCAGTTAAAGCACAGAGCGCACTGGGGGCATGAAGCAACAAGTATTTGTAGGGTATGGACGAGCGAGCGATTATTCTGGCGCGTTTGTTTACACGCTGGAAAAGTGCGATCGTCCGCAAGTCCGCTGAACGGAAAATCAAGTCGAAGAGCTCTATGGGAAGGATATCTAATGTCCCGAGAGTTCTCGTTGGGGGGACAGATAATTGTCCGGAACTCCGTACGGAACGAGGTCCAGGACCTCCGTACGAAAATCTAGTCGGTTGTAGGCAAGGACGCTGAGCACCTCTTTTGTCGAGTCCGATGTCAATGCCATGACTTACTGGAAGATTATTATCAGATTTAAATAGATTGCCTCGGGATGGTGACAGGGTGCATACCTCGGATATTAATATGCAGACTAAAGTCCTAGCCTGACTCGGGATGAGAAGTCGGTCGAAGTTTTGCGGGGTCCTATTGCCATAATGGAACGGTAGTACCCCGGGTCCGGGAACCCTCGGCCCTTGCTCCCGGAACCCGAGCCTCATGCTTGTTATCTCTTCTTTCCGCCGCGTTATGGACTCTTGTCGGTTGCGTGCACTGGTCTGCCTCTGGGTCTCTGTCCGTTTTTCTAGTCTTTCTCTCGGATTTTTCGTAGTATTCTTGGCCAGAGCCATGGATTCTCCGCGTCTCCCAGCTTTACGTTTTTGAAGACCGAGGGATTCCCTGCTATTAGCCTCTTAAAGGTGTTTCTAGTCGCCAGCTTACTGGCCACTCCACGTCCACGCCCTCTAAGCGCGCTAATTTAAGATCTCCTTCGCATGGATGACGTTTAGCAACTGCCAGAAAAATACATTTCTGGAACGCTCAATTTCCCTGGTGGCGCTGGTCGGCAGATTTTATTTAAAAGACCTCGATCTTTGGCTTGCACGGTCGGTTTACCCTCGCACCACTGTGAACATGTTCTGTCGTCTGTTGGTCGCTGTCTTCCTCTGGGGTATGCTCCTCGTATCGGCTGCGCCCACGGGGATTTTGCAGTCCCAGTTCCCCCCAGTAGCCGACTTGAGCGCTCAGCCTCTGGTCGAGACGGCTTTGCAAGCCGCAGCAGTGCCCGTGTTTATCTCCACCAGCGGAACGGGTGCAGCATCATTGTCTGGTAATGATGAGGGTAACGCTGGGTGAGTTGCATTTAACTGTTGGTTGTGCGTTTCGTTGATGTTCAACATATTAGATGGTTGAGCCGAATGTTTGCCTTCATGAACAAAGAATCCAATTCACATCGTCGAAGGCTACGACGGTCAGTTTATCAGCCGCGTTCAGTTTCACCACAGTACTTACTCTCTTCCAACAGCTACAGTCCACATCCTGTATGTATTGCCTTGGCAGAACGCTGTCCGACATGACCTGATATGTGTTCCTACAGTGACAGATTCAATTTACGACGTATTTCGGCTGATACCCATATCTTTATTTTCTGGTGAGTGCAACGTCTGCGAAGCGTGGCCAAACCTAAACTGTCTTTTGCAGGAAGAGTGATGAGATTGATGACCTGTATATATTTTGTGATGAACGTATGTCAAAGTTGAAAGTTAGAATATATTTCATGTGTATCAACGTCATTGACTGGCAGCGCCGCAGTGACCCCGCCAGGCGCATGCTCTTGCTTCCTCTACCTACCACCTCTATTCATTTAACTTGGATACCTGTAGAATATCTCTTTGAAGATTTCTTTTCTTTTTCGCTGTGTACACTGTACAAAGGTTACCTTTTCGGGCGTATTTGATGATGTTATGTAAGCAGAAAAAGTCTGGCAATGGGCATGCAGACAGAACGCTGCTTTCTTCTCGTCGCCATCGACAACGTCCTCGGCCGGGTTCAGTCCTGTGCTCCTCTTCATTCTGGATACCGGAAATCTTATATCGCCTCTTAAAGCTTTTCAAGTCTACCGATAATCGAGATGGATCCTCAATACAGCACCCCATCACAGGATGTCGATGCATACGGTCCTCAACCGCATCCATACCTTCACGACCCACTTCTGTATATCTCAAATCTTCCTCCTTATGTTTCCGATGAAAATCTTGCTCTTGCGTTCGTTACATGCGGCCCATTCCGACCGAAAATCGCTCGTGATGGAAGCAGCAGCCTTCTGTCGGGGACCATCGAGTTCAAGTTTCTCGAGAAAGGTTCGTGGTTTCCTTGCCTTTGGTATACCTAACCATTACCATTCCTTTACAGCTGAGAAAGCTCTAGCTACTCTTCAGTCACGTCCAATTCCGGGCCTGCAGGCTCCAGTACCTCTTGTATTATCCCCATACCCCCCGACGAACCCGCCAACGCCTCTGCCTCCACCGTCTGCCCTTCCGAGGCTCGTGAAGCATCTACCTCTTGGATACACCGATTCCCAGCTATACGACATATTCCGACCATATGGCGCACTTGCATCCGCCCGCACTCACACCCACTTTGGTCCCGATACCGGCATGGTCGAATTTTGGAATGAAGACGACGCCAGGAGCGCTGAAGATGCCATGCATTGCGCCGACGTCGAGGGCCAGAATATCGCTGTCCAGGTCTACCAACAGCGAAGGGCGAGTGGTGGTGTGAGCGAATTCAATACTGCTGCACCCACTTTCATCCCCTCTGGATCCATGTACACGTATAGCCCGCAGGTTCGTCGTGTTATATCCGTTCGAGGATACGTGCTCATTCTGTGCAGTACTCTCCCCCTACCCCGCCTCATCGCCAGTCTTACAGCCCTCGAAGCCCCCCTGCGTCTGTTCCCTTCGTACACGGTCCTGGTCAGCAGGTTCAATTGGCTCCTGTGTCCGGACCAGGATCTAGCAGCCATAGTGGCCTGATCGACCCTTGTAATTGTTTTGCAAAGTACGCGACTTTTTGGCATGTGCCACTCGTATTGATTCCTTTGTGATAGAACCTTGATCCTGAGATTGATTCAAATGCTCTCTTCTCACATTTCCGTCATGTATGTCACCCCTTAGTCCTGTTCTTTCTCACAAACTAAATCTTGATACAGTTTGGGCAAATTGTCAGGTATGTAGTTCCTAAATCTCAAAGCCTGACCTGAACGTTCAAAAAGTGCGCGAGTTATGCGAACCGAGAGTGGAGAAAGTCGTGGTTTCGGCTTCGTCTCGTATCAGACCCCTGATCAAGGTAGGCATTTGAAACATGAAAGTATATAACCAAGTTTATCATCGGTTCGTATAGCGGCTGCGGCGATGGTTGCCATGAATGGCGTCCAAATAGGTAGCAAGCAAATTGCTGTGCGATTGCACGAGCCCAAACAACTACGACAAGAGAAGTAGCTCAGCGTTTCGGTGGACATAATGGACACCCCAGGAATTCCAGTGGAGCTACGAGTCCCACGCTTAGTGAAGGTGGAGAAAGCATCGGGAGGGTGGGGCAGTCCTCGTCAGCGTTCTATCAACTGGGATCTCCGCCTATCAGTCACATGAGAGGGCCGAGCGAGGTAGACGGGGCGGAAGCTATTACAATGTACACCATATTTACTCTCGAACTTTCACCTTCTGACTCTGACATCATTTAGGCTGCTCTGTCGGTACACTCAATCTCCCCATGCGTATGATGAACTTGCAGCGCTCTCGCCTGTTGTTCGTAAAGAGGTTCTAACTGGAGACCTTAGCCGCCGGGTCAGGACCCTGGGAACAGTCGATACCCAAGACGTTGACACCATCGTGAAGGAGCTGCTCGAACTCTCCTTGAATGAAGTTGTCCAATCCATCGAAGACCCCGATAAGCTATCTGATCATGTCGATGAGATTGTCAAGCGCAACCTCCGTCTTCTGAAGCTTCACCGCCAAAGTCTCGATCCCCTTCGGCATCAGCATCTCAGGACTCTGCTGATCCTAATGGTCTTGCCGCGACAGCGAGCGCCCCTGAATACCCATCCACCCCCTATCCGCCAATGGCTCATTAGCCACACCCCCTAGAACGTCATCGCCTTCTGGTTCAGTTCCTCCGACATCCGAGAGAGATCGGATGATTGCCGCCGTGAACAAGTTTGAATCTTCTCGTCAAGGCGAGCTCACTGAGCTCCTGATGACTTTACCGAAGCGTGAGCGTGCATGTGCCTATTCAATGTCGAATTCTTCGTGCGAAACTAGCAGATGCAAATGGTGTTGGACAGCGAAGAGGAGAGGAGGAGGAGGCGGAAGCTAATATTCCACAGCAATCCCTGTCACGCCACAGAACAAGAAGACGGCTCCGCCATGGTGGAAGATTCGCCCCAAACGCCCGATCTCGTCTCGGGGCCGTCGCGACGCGTCGCCTTTACCAGGCACCCTTCTGGACCAACGCACACGATTGCGTCGCTCGCGAAATTGCCAGCTGCCGAGGTTGTCAGATTGGCGTCGTCTTCCCAGGCTGTTCTACCAATACCCAAAGCCGATCCGTCGATCGTTCAAGCTACGGATGCCTTCATCGACGGACTTTTGGATAAGACTCCCCAGCAGCAGAAGCAACAGCTGGTGACAAGCGTACGTTCTACCTGATGCTGCATTATCCTGTGATGCTATTATTCTCTCAGATTCAAAGTTCAAGTCCTTTGGTATCAAAGCTGCGGTAAGGCTGAGTTCTGTTTTTCTGTTAGTGTTGCTAATATCTATTTAACAGCCGAAAGTCACTATCGCTCTCCTCGATCAAGAAGATCTTCGCGCGCTTGCGCATCTCATGCACAGCTATCCCAGCGTCTTGAAAGATAAGGCTCAAGCCGTGGCCGGCACCAAGTAAATGAGACCATTTCCGCTTTCGGAACTGCTCAGCAATTCCTTTTTCTTTTCCACTCTCATGCATGTCACTCGGCGGATATCTCTTTTCAACAACTATATTGGAAGATTTTTACATTTACTCCACAATTAGTTCAATTCTTCGTGAATTACCCGAGTTTGCTCTCAAACCATTGCATCCAAACCCCTCTTTCTGTAGTACTTACCTTGATGACGACCTTTGATGAGAAATTACGTTGCCAATGATTTTTTGCTTCTTCCTTTCTGTTCCTGGTGCATGACCTTTTTGTTACCCTGAATAGTAATACAGCACCGGTATCTCTCTTTTTTCGTTTTGCATTTTGAAATCAATACGGGGGTTAGGGAGAATTGTAAAACGCTGCTAGGCCAATGTAATTATGTCTTGAATGTATCACAAGTAGTGTGGAAGAAGAAAGGACGATCGGATATCGTTATTCGTACTTTTGGCGGGCGGTGATTGCCTGAAATGGACGTCATTTTTCCATGGTGGTGCCAAACAACCAAACAAAGACGGTATTTAGCGCGTGACCATCACTGTCACAGTTCTCAAAAATTTTCTTCTCCTCCATCGCCAGCGCTCATCGGACGCCCAGGAAGATTTTCCTCACCTTGTAAGTCTTTTTACTACCACGCCATTTCTAAGATGAAAACCATTATCTGCAAACCTATCGCGACGTGCACGCAAGTGTACAATGGGCTGGACTTCCTTCGGGATCCATTCAAGTCTCTGAATTTTCTTTTTTGTCCCATGATATATTTTGAGCACGACGTGATATCATTTCAGGTCTGGACCCCAGGATTATATACACTGTAGTATCATCCAATGTCATTCTTTGAACCGCATTTTCATTTCGAAGATCATCGTGAGACCGAAGTATCATTGGAGCCCTGTGGGCCAGTCGCCCCGGTGCCCAATTGCTATCTCACGAATGGAATATTGCCCTTCCAGTAGATAGACATATTCATGTGCCAAGGTGCCGAATGTCGAATTCGTTTTGAATGCTGGTGCCTTCATCAGACACGATCTTCGCTGAACGCCACGTGCGAACCTGAAAACCAGGGGGCGTGGGAAGGTTGATGAGGGCTGGGGATCCCTTTACGCTTTTTCAACGCTTACGTTTTAAGCGACACCTCTCTCTGGTGCTCCTTCCAGAGGCCCTCCGTCGTGCAGCTGAGGGGCCCGGTGCAACGACGACGACGACACGCTCCTGATGACAACGAAGAGTCAGCCATTTTCCCGGTATCGCGCTTTGGTGTTTCCTTCAAGTCCAACCCCTCGTCGCGGAACGGAAATCCGGGAAAAACTGCTGCGGAGGACGATAACTGGTATATTCCGTACAACGGCCCTGTTGAGGCTCCCAGGCGACCGTACGCGAAGCCCAAGGAAAGGGACAGCTGGGGCGATTCTGTATATGATGATGGGGAAGGGAGTCGTGCAGAATGGGTGGGATAAAGGGCGCCCTAGAGCTCATACAGAGCCAGGTAGAAACGGTTTGTCAGATGCAAGTCACCGTTCTCGACAGCCTACTCGTTCGTATGTCAACGTCGACCCGTCTGGAGGCGTAGGAGAATCTCCAGCACCCCGAATATCTCGCGAATCTACCCCAAATCTCCATTTGCCAGTATATTCTCCTTTGGTTCTCCGAAGAAACGAGCCCCACCGCCCTCTGTTTCGACGAAGAGTGATTCCAAGTGAGCATCTTCCATTTCTCATGGTGTGGCGAACTTTTGCCGGTTTGATGGAGGCAACGACGGCGTTGATATACTTATATATCGATTTTGCCTTGCATGTCGACCGACGCGAAAAAGTCACCGCCTAACTGTGTTACATCATAAACTGATAGCAACCGGAACAGACGTGGTCGCCGCGACGACCGCGAGTCCAATGGCGATGATGAAGACTACTACAACTCATACTATTCTTCGCTGGTCCAATCGCCCCTCAGAAATCAGTACCAGTCAAGGCCAGAGGATTCCCGGCATTCTCCAAGCAGTCCTATTGGTCGTTCTGAACATACTCATTCTCCTGTTTCCGGCCAGTCATCTTCATCGATACCGCATCCTTACGCATATGTGTTTCCCACTGGTGACTACAACGACGCGCCGAAAACAGCGCCCCTCATGTCCATGAACAGCCGGGACTATGATCCCTTTCAACGCATCCCCGTGCATCCGTCCCTGAGCACAGGCAACGGCCAGCGCTCATCTCTTCACCCTGCATCTGCTGCTGGTCATCGGCTCACAAATTCCATCTCCTCTCCCGATTTGCGACTTTCGCCCGCCTCTTCCTCATCACGAACGCAGCCCAAGTCATCTATACTGAAAGGCAAAGACCGGTGGCTTTCGCCAGAGACCTGGTGTGACGCTCTGTTCCTTCCCAAGCCCCGCTTCAAGGTGAAGCAAGATGGCAGTATCCAATACGGAAAAGGCAGAATAGTCAGCCCACCAGGAAGCCCTGTCTTCACTTCGTTTGGTCAGGCTAATCAGCCACCAGGTGTCTTGTCCCGCGCTCTCGCGCAATCCCGGTCGATGGTCGATCTACCTCGCACGGCAGATCTACCGCACAGACACGCTCCCGAACCATTTTACATTGGTCACACTCAACCCTCCAGCACCTGTCAACGCCGAAGCAGGTCCGTCAAGACCCCCACGACCACGAAGTCTGTCCCTTGATGATCTTGCACTTCCAAGCCCCGTGCCGTCATTAGCTCGGTTCGCTGTTCTGCTCCTTAAGTATCCGGCTGTATACTAATGTTACCAATTGTTCAGAGTACTCGAAGAAGGTCAAATTCTTGACCATCAACGTAAAAAATGGCAGATGCAGGCTCAGAGTTCATTCCAGAATAGCCGCGCACGTAGCCTTTCTCGAGCACGGACCAAATCACTTAATTCTAAACAGGCCAAACAGGTCGAAACTGGTACTGTGAAACATCCACATATTGACTTCCTCGCCGCTCGCTCTCTTTTGGGTAATCAGGACCCAATGAATATCTCTACAAAAGCTAGGCTACGCACTGCGAGCCAACCAAGCAGCAGTGGCGGACCCACGTTTTCGAGATCATCGCACACTCACTCGAATTCCCTGTCAAAAACCTCGAAGTCTTCCAAATCACATTCTCAGGGTCACTCCAGGAACGAGTCGTGGGGAAGAAGGTTGCTAAAACAACCGGTGGGGCGCTCTGTGGGTTCGATGCGTCCGCTTTGACTCCGACCGAAGAGAAAAAGCTACCGTTTGACGATGCGTTGGCGGGCGATGGAACAAGAGTTATCCGGTTCGAGGACCCTCCGACGGTTCGCGACTCCGTAGTGCGGTTGACTCCACCACAGGGGCCGTCACCGACGCCGTCCGCAGGGTCTGACCTGCGTATGGGTATTGCGCTGTCTACACCACCGATGGAAATCGAGGATCGAGAGTCTATCAGATTACCGGCTCACCCATATGCGCAAGGAGGGCGGTATGCGTACACTAATCCTCCAAGCCGTGGTTCGGATTATGCAGGTCCACATCCCTCATCAGTGGCTGGTGGTGACCCGGAACGTCTGGACGTGTCTCAGCGTCATAGACTGCCTCCCCGTGCCCTTAACCATCCCTACGCCCAGTATGCCGATCGTGATTCGTACAGTGACAACGACCGAATCATTCCTAATCCCCGTCCAGATAGTAATATTTCGCCTGCCTCAAAAATGTGGGCGCAGCTTTCGCCTAATGGGAAGGTACAGGAGATACTTCCTGAAGAGATTAGGTACTCTCCGGTTGTCCATGCGAAGGGAGCTGGGGCGAACATACGGCATTCCGGAAATATCTTTGATACCATCGGGCTTGGGGAGGCGCTCTTTAGTGCTGGTGAGGCTCGTGGGAGTAAGGATAGCGGACTTGGCGCGAGTGAGGAGCAGGGTGTACGCGGCCAAGCGGATGGAATACTTCATCCGTATAGCAACTTCCGACAACCTGTGGCCTACGATGTTACACGACCCTTGTATTTCTACAAGCCCCGCTGCGGAAAAGCCTCTTCCACCACAACCAGGAGACGATGCTGTTGCCGCGACATTGACACCGCAACGACCGGCTCTCGTTCATGAATCCTCATCCTCGACGAACCGGACACCAGAGACGAATTCATCACAGGCTTCACCCCGCCCGCTCGGGAGCCCTGATGACCTGGAGCATTTCCAAGACCTCTTTTACCGACCTAGCCAGGTGATCGGGCCTGCACTTTCCAGGAATGCGTCTTCGCGAAGCGGGCTCACGACCCTGGCGAATCAGCTCAACCAGGAATTTGGGGAGAGGGATCGGCACCAGTCGGGCGGTAGCAGCTCAGGCTCCAGTCGTCCCGGTGGTGATGGCATGCAATTTGTGCTTTCGGAGCGACCTGAGGGTGCTCGTCGGGGAAGCATCATACCTCCGTTCCATCCATCTGTCACTATTCCGGAAGATGTGGAATCTTCGCGTGCGTCTTCAGTGATTGAACGGTCTCCTGTGGAAGCACCTAGTGATGGTTGGTGACTTTTCTTTGTATCTAAAAATCGTCTCGTGCTCAAATTTATTCTTCTCCTTAGAAGCATTCAAGTTGGGACAAGTGGAGTCTCAGGCGACACCCCCGGCTGTGTCTAGCGCTCATCGGTCCTCTTTCATCGGACTCATGTCCTTCTCACCCGGTCGTGGCCCACCTGAAGAGGAAGATCCAGACAACACGATCACAATACGCGACTCCCGTGCTCTTCTACATCCTTCGCTCTCAGGACTTCCATCCTCTGACCTCACACGAAGTAGCTACTTGACTAATTCAAGTCTCTATTCGCGCATGTCCAACCTCTCTGACTTTCCCGTTCCCCCCGCCCAGGATGCGCCACCGCGTGTCTCGTATACCAGTTCCTACTTTGATGACCAATATACGACTCGCGATGCTCGAAGCGTCACGAGTAGCAAGCGTATGACTTTTGGTGGAGATGAAGAGATTGACCAACTACTGGCCAGTCTATCTACGAGCTGATTTTCCGGAACGATTTGCTTGCCTGCCCTACCAGCCATAATATTGGTTTGTATCTTTATTATTGTTATATTGTACTTACTTGTGAATCTTAGAGAGCTGTGCATGTCTTTCCTGATCTTTCGTTACAGTACTTATTGTCATTTGATCCGCTGGAATTCTGCTTTTCAATAATTTATACGTGTATATCTCTTGCATCACTTTGGATTGGTAGTACATAGCGCTGAAGTACCTTTCATATAAGGAAAATAATAATACGGAAATCAGGTGCTACTCGTACAGAAGGAAAAATCAGAGCAACTGGTCAAAGCGTTAAAACAACAGCACAGTAAAGATCAAATAAACAGCGATCGCCAGCCCTCAATACCTCATTCGTCGTATTGTGTGAGCTAAAGCCACGATTACTTAGCGTGACTGCCAACAAGCAAAAGTATAAAAATACTCACGTCCAAAGTCAACGTAGATGAGCTATTGACCTCCTGGTCACGGTATATTCCAACTAAAGAATTGCCCCGTTCATATAACGAACCCTTCAAGCTGATGACGATAAACTGGAAAGAATCAGAAGCCTGAGCGCGTATGTAGTTGGCAATCTTGGCAACGTTCGTATTGTCAAGAGCAGCATCGACCTCATCCAGAACGAAGAAGGGTGCAGGCTGATAACTACACCAATATGTTCAGGTATTGCTGACAAAAATGAAAAGAGCCTAGGTCTAACCTGTGAATAGCGAACAGCAGCGCAAGGGCAGCAACCGTCTTCTCTCCACCAGAGAGCTGTTCCATGTCCCGGAAACGCTTCATAGGTGGCATCGCATGATATTTGATACCCGCGTTGTATGGTTCCTGCGGAACTCGTTTTACACTCCGTCGACTCGAAACCAACAAGCAACGCACCTCATTGTCTTCCAAACTGAGGTATGCAACACCTCCCATAGGAGCGGCCTTTCCTTTAGTCAGGTCCTTGTAGACGACGTCAATCCGATCGGAGATATGGTTGTAGGCCTTGTTGAACAAATCACATCTGAAATTTCGATATCAGTGAAATAGTCATCGTCATATGCTCAGGACACGACGCACCGCTTTTTCTTGATATCTTGGAATTGATCGCGTGCGTTCTTTGAGTCCTTGCGAGCCTGGTCTGCCTCTTTCTCCGTTTCGGCTAGCTTAGCTTCAACATCATCGAGACTAGGTGCGGGTTTAATGAGCTGAAACGCGTGTCAGACGGCGGATCAATGCATACCGTTCCATAGCTTTGAGATTCGGAGCCATGCGTTCAATTTCTCCGTTCAATTTGCTTATTGAAGCATCAAATTCCGCTAGTGCCTCCGCAGAACCATCCTGTTCGCAAAAAAAGAGAGATCAGGCTTTTATGATTGTGCAAAAAGCACGAAATTACCTCTCGTTCATCATCGTCTAGGGACTCGAAGTCAACCTCAATGCCGAAATCGTCAACGCGTTTGGGTTGCTGCGTGCCATCTTCATCTTCATCAACATCCATGGCAACTTCATCGCGGAGATTCTGAAAGTTTCGTTCAGCTTGAGCCATTAACATCATAAGGAGTATAGATCACCTCTTCCATCGGTACATTTCTCAAGTTACCTTCAAGTAAAGGTAGTTTAATTTCCTCCAACCGACATTTACGATAAATCGCAGAACGCTCCAGAGCAAGTTTCTCGATTTCGTCGTTCTAGCAACCCAGTTCGTCAGCACCGACGAAAAAGTTGCGAATCAAGGGCCATACTCGTAGTGTGATCTCTTTGAGAGCCTGTTCGAGAACTTTTGACGCCTTGAGCGTAGTCTTCTTCACTTGATCTACATGCCTGGTTTTTTCTTCCAGGGCAGACTGCAAAGTCGTCAGTTCCTCTTTAAGCGACGCGATCATGGCCTCAGAATTGGATATATCGTTCTCCGCGGCGTCTTTCTGATCCTTGAGCTTCTCCAGAGCACCTTCTTCGGTCGATATGACTCCCACCAGGTGCTGTAAACGCTCGCGCGCACTCTCCAATGCTTCGCTTTCAAAATCGCGCCTTCACATACCAAAGAAGATTAGCGAAGGGAAGTAACTTAGGCGTAGAACATACTGATGCGTCAAGCGCGCTATCTGACTGTCATATCGTAATCGAGCTTCACTTTCTTCTTGGGCAACCTTCAATTGGCGTTCTTCATATTCACGGATGTGCGAAACTTTGATCTTCCGGCAGAAGGACGAGAACACCCGGTCTTCTGCAGCATCGATCGAAGATTTGAGGTTGGTAATCTGGCCTTGCAGCTTATCGTATGCGCTTTCGACCTATGCACAAAGTTGTATCAGACATCAGCCGGAGAAGCGTCTTGATCGCACTCAACCTTTTTCAGCTCGGGCGCATTGTTCTTCAATTCCTTGTCGATGTGCCGGAGTTCATCTTTAATACCCGTGAGCCGGAGCTTGCAAGCAGTCTAGACAGCTCGGACGTTAGAAACGGTGCCTCCCGGAAGTAGTACACGCCTTACCAGATCATCCTTCGTGATAGTGATTGCCGATTCTAGACGTGAAACCTCTGCGAAGAGATTGTCATCGTTCTTTCCACGAGGCTTCTGCTTGCTGAGATCGCGAAGCTGGCTAAGGAGCGAATCTCTTTGACGTTTCAGGCCTTACATACACTGTGTCAGCATCATAACGCTTAACGTAGTGCAAAAACGCACCTTGCACATCTTTTTCATCCCACTTCTTCCCCCCGCCATGAGTACTCCGGCCACCGGTGATTAACCCACTCTTGTGAATGATAGTTCCCTCCAACGTCACAGCTATACACAGAGCCGTCTGAGTAACTGTTCAGCGATGTGGAGCAACAAGCACGATACCTTTCACTTCCTGCCCTTTCTCGTAACAGACCATCCTTGCTACTTCCATCGTATCACAAACAAGGGCATTGCCACACGCGTGATGCAGAGCCCGCTCTACTGCCGGCTCATACTGTATCACATCGAGTGCCAACCTCGCACCTTTCGCAAACGACCGGAACTTGTCGTTGACCGGCTTCACTTGGATCGTGTCCAAAGGTATGAATGTCGCCTGTCCGGCGCGTTGCGTGCGCATGTACTGTGTTCATACCCAGTAAGTTTGATTCATGTAAGGGGAGGAAGAGAACCAACCTCAATACAGTCAATAGCTGTCCTCTCTTCGTCGACAACAACAGAATCTGTGTTCCGTCCAAGTACAACTGACACTGCGGTGTCGTACTTCCTTTGAGAAGGCTTACACAGGTCGACAACGCGCCCGCGGACGCCTTTATGATAGAGATAAATAGAGAGATGAAATCGAATGACAATGCACTAACCTGGAAACAGGCGTTGAAGATTGGCCAAAGTTTCCTTCAACTTGGCCTCCTTTTCCGACTCGTGCTGGTCAACGCCTGCTTGCAACAACTGCTGGTAAATGTGTTGGAGTTTCTCATTAGCTTGAGCCTCCAATTGTCTACAGACACATCAGTTTCAAAGGTACCAAGAAACAATTTGCCATGTACTTACGCGATCTTAGTCCGCTCTGACTGTTGATTGTCCAGCTCCTGCTTGGTACCAGCTAACTCGGCTTGAAGAGTAGATATTTTCTGCTCCAGCTGGTGGATGTAATGTTTAAACTTAGGATAGACGGCGAATATACGGACAAATGTACCTCGGCCTTCTTCTCAGTCTGCACACGGGAGTCTTCGATTCGCTGATTCCGCTTCTCGGTATAGCTTTGCTGTTTTTCTCGAAGAAGATTCAGGGTCCGTCCTGAGGTCTTCTCGTCCCTGGTCAGCATTTCTAACGACTGCCGTTCATCGACAGCAAGCGAGCTTGCAGAAGCTTTCCTGTGTGATGGATGTCAGTGTCAGGCAGGACAAGAAGGGCAGTGGCCTACAATCGCGCATATTCCTCCAGACTGTCTTCACTTAGAGCCATGTTATGCTGTGAAGCCAACCTCTGTGCCTCTAAGCAACGATGTCAGATAATCCCGTCAAAACGGATGAGGACGAACCTTGGGCCACATTGGCAGCCTTCTGTACACTCCCAAGTTCGTTCTGTAGCTTAGTCACGCGCTCGCTGACGTCCCGTTCCGTTTTTTCCACCTCTTCCTTCGTCTGCTTGGCTTTGTTCATCTTGCGGGTAGAGTGAGCGATTTGGGCCTCTAGGGCCGCAAGGTCGGGTTTCTAAGGTCAAATTGAGCGATTTGCGTTCGGAGCGTGGCCTTCTGCTACACACCTTTCCTTCTAGAGTTTTATCCGCCTTCTTTATCTTCTTCTCCATTTGCATGACTGATGTCCGCGATTTAGCCTGGTCTGCACGGGCTGTCTCCAAAGCCTGGTCATGAATACGTTGTTCGTCCCGAAGTCCTGCTAATGCCCTATTCTGAGTCGTAATTTCTCTTGAATTTGAATCGATGTTCTCTTCGATATGGAAAAGCTTGAAGAGGATCCGTTGGAGATTTAGATGGTCCTGATGGCCAGTCAGACAACAAAAGCTTCAGAGAAAAAGTGGAACATACGCGTTCTTGACACAACGCTTCGAATTTCTCCGCTTCGCCCTTTTGCTCCTTGTATTGTTTGATCTCTCCCGCAATTCCACGCCGCTTCGAAAAGTTAAACGTCGCGTTCTCAGTCGCGCGCTCTTGGCCTTCCTTGGCTTTTTCGTATTCTGCAGCGAGCTCCAGAGATCCACTGATTTGCTCTATAAGCTTTGCAAGTTCACGGGGTGACTGCGACGCGACGGCTTCCACATCACCCTGGAAAACGAGGAAATTCTTGGCTTTGACAAGGATGTTATGGGAGATGAGAGCGGCGTTGTAGTTGGTGTAGGTGACGACCTTGCCGTTAAGTTTGTATTCCGAAGCGCCAGTAGTAGAGATCCTAGGCAGAACATGTTAAATGCCGCGCATAAGAAACGACGCGACTCACGTTCGTTGAAACAGCCACTCTTTCCCGCCACCGTCTATGTACACAGCTAGCACCCATGCCTTCCTGGCGGTACCCTCTCCCTCGCCGCCATCGTCCTCGTCAGCAGATCCGGTCCCCTCTTCAGCGCCGCCCTTTGCTAGTTTCCGTCCACGGTACACAAGATCCTTCAATTGGGAGCTACGTAGCTGTGCGCTCTTCACACCTAGCACGAAGGATATGGCGTCCATTAGATTGGACTTTCCCGCACCATTAGGCCCGATAATTGACGTGAAATTCTTGAACGGCCCAATGGTTTGGTGTCCGCTGAAGAAAGTGGGCGTTAGGGGTCGTTCGACAGCCAACGAACCACGCACCGATATGACTTGAAGTCACAGAGTTCGATGCGTACGAGTGGCATATTTACTACCGGTAATGTCGAGGAATGCTGAGAAGAGCGTGGCAGCCAGAAGGCCACAAAATGTTCGTCGCGGTTCGCGTCAAGGCGCGTGTCACACAAAGTCACGCTTTCGTTCACGGATAAACAGTACTGATCACTGCTGTACAGTACTAAACACGGTTACAAGCTACTCTCACGTAGGACCTTCAACTCAGTGTCAGTACGGCACACTGTTGGCTGAGGTCCACTCCATTGACCCGGTAAAGTCGCCTCAGAAACTGTATGGTGCTGCAGAAATCGTTATATTATCACTGTCCTACAATCACTCCTCTGCTCGTGCCTGCGCCTGGAGCTTTGCCAGCTCCTTCATCCGACGAATATAGCTGGGTACCATCATCAGCAAGAGACAGCTCTACAAGCTTGGATACGCACTCGTCATATTGGCATCTGCATGAGAAGATATATCAACATAAAGGCCGTCTTGGAACAGCAAATAACGCACTTCTCGTATGCATGTTTCTCATGCTCGCATTCCCAGGGCAAAAAGTTGTTCTTCGTCCGACAGACGTTCAGAGGAATGAGTAACCTGCGCAGTGATTGTCCAGTTAAGCATATTGGAAGCCAGGAGTAAACAAACAGCATACGCAGAGCACGAGTCTCTCCAGTGTAGTGGAACTCTGTTCGCCTTGAGCTCGCTTTGGGAGGCCGTTGTCGATGAAGGCATTATTGACGGTGGTGGTCGGGACCGTGTTTGTGCGTGTTTCCTGTCTGTGAGCCAACACCGGGCCGTCAGCACCGGTGACGAGATTTGCTTCAACACAAGTTCCCTGCAATCGTTTCTGCTCCTTCTCTTCAAACAGTGATCTTCGCCGTGATAACCACGATACATTTAACAGCGGATCGGTTTCTGGCTCCACCCTTCACAATCAGCGCCGCACTGTTGTAATACTTATTCCTTTGGTTTCAGATGTAGCAGACATTCAAGCATTCAAAAACTCCAATATTCCGTAAGTTCTTCTGTGACTGAAACTATCTTAAGCTCATTGCGACTCTACAGCACCAGATCCTGAGCACCTATTGCACCCATCACACAACTGAGGAAGACCCGCAGCTGATACACGGTCTTTACGGAACCACTTCACGGCCCCTCGCCCTTTCTCATAAACGGAGTTGGTCTCCTTTATGTCCTAGTTCCTCTGCGATGTACCTCTGCATCTGCATTAGTCCAACCTGAGAATGTCGGCAAAACTGGGCAGGTACGACTCCACATTGATCAAGGGAGTCGACATGAACAAAACGTCTCAGGTATAAATGATGGGGTGGCGATTGCAGGTAAGTTTGTATTGCAAGTCCGGCTCTTTCGAAGCATCCCTGACCTTCCGGCAGACATGTAAAACACGGTGTACGGTGTACGAGAACACGACTACTGACTTGGCACCCTCTTGGCGCGTTCCCCGAATTTGCCTGCTCGATAACAGTCAACTCAAGGCTTCAAATTCCGTTTCTGAGCTGATCAACTAGCAACACCTAAGTCTCTACCTCGTTTATCTCAGTGATCTGCATCAAACCCTCGCAGAATTCACTATCTTTCCGGTGCAACCGGTCTCTCAGTACTACATGACCGATGTCAGGAAACGACAGACGGAAATCAAACTACCCTTACTGATACGTGTCCACAAATTGTATGTCTTTGGGGAACAATTATCGTGGCTCTCAAATGCGTGCAGAAACTAGCTTTGGCTGCCGAGATGCCGCGATATCCTCACAACGACTATTTACAACTTCGTGTAGCAGCTCATGACAACACCGCTTCTCCTCGCAAAGGACTTTGGGTACGCGGGACACTAGACAGACGCCGGCGGAAACTAGTTGGACCTCGTACCTCGATCAGCCGCGCTTGATACCGTTCTCGCCGACCTCCATCTCAAAATACGGATTAACCACCAGCTGTACCTGTTTGAATGTTTGCGCCATCAGGCCGTCAGGAACCTCCGTATGATCGAAGCACCTGCGCCTGCAATAAATGAAATCGTAGGCGACCCAGCATGCTTTCAAGTGATCATCAAGGTCTCGCACAGTCCTTAAATCCCTGGATTTACCGATATATCCGCATCACGTCGGCCCCAGCAGACCTTATAAAACAAGTGTCGGTAAATTTGCGCATACCGTACCCCCAAAATGGCTGCTCTGGTTCAACTATTTGGATGGTTCTCCCTACTACACTTATCTCTTTCTTTTAATCTCGTCAACGGTAACCCAACCGCCAACCTATCTTATGGTACTTTCCAAGGATACTATTCCGGAAACCTGTCTGTCTTTTTAGGTGTCCCGTTTGCTAGTCCACCGTACGTGCCGTTTCTCGGTAGACCAAAAACCCCTTCTTACACTCTTATTACAGGCTTGGTTCCCTTCGATTCGCCCCGCCTCAAGCACCAGTAGAGGTCGATGGGATACAAAATGCTACAAGTTTTGGGGCCGCTTGCCCCCAACAGCTAAGCACCATACCAGACGTCCTTCCATTCGAGATCTCTATGGGATCCCCTTCGAACGTGTCGGAGGATTGTGAGCCATTTATAGTCTTTCATCCCCCTTCTCTCATCGCAGTCTGCTCAGGTCTTACTGTGAACGTTTGGGCACCAGCAAATGCATCTAAAACACTTCCCGTTGTTATGGTATGCATCTCACTACTCCTGCTTGTCGTCATAGCTCACCATGTTTATCGTAGTGGATTTATGGAGGTAAGCCGATAACTAGTCCTTTGGGCAGACCTAATCTAGCCACTAGGCGGTTTCGAGACTGGGTATACGGAGGCCTACGATGCATCCGATTTAGTAGAGCGATCTCTAATCTTAAACGAGCCCGTTGTCTTTGTTTCAGCAAATTATCGTGTCAACGGTAACTCCTTATTTATTAACCCCGCAGCGCCATTCGTTCTCATCTGTACATGAAAGCTTTTGGTTTTTTGGGTGGCCAAGAAGTACAGGATGCAAGTTTATCTAATATTGGCCTGCGAGATCGTAAGTAATGATTCCACTCAATCTATCGAGGATCTACTGATGCTCTTGGTAGAGCGATTCGTGATGCAGTGGATACAGTCATACATCTCCACATTTGGCGGGGATCCGACTCGCGTTACGCTGTACGTGCCATTCCTACCTCATTGGTTCACAGCTCGGTATTTACTACGTCGTAGCTGGGGAGAGAGTGCTGGAGCCATCAGCGTCGGTCTCCATCTCCTCTACAACGGCGGAACACCTGAAGGTCTATTCAGAGGTGTATTTATGGTACGAATACATTTTCCCTCGGGTTTCACCCGATTTCTAAACAGTTCATAGGAGTCGGGCGCTCCCTGGACTACAAGGAATATATCCTATGGCCAACCCTCTTTCGATCGTATCGCACTTGAAACAGGGTGCAATATGTCCGACTCTGTTATCGACTGTCTTCGCGACGTGCCTTATGATACCCTCATGGCGGCAATTAATACCCTTCCTTCGGTTTTCAACTACTCGAGTTTGAATCTCGCTTTTCAACCCTACAACGACGGTTTGCTTCTCGACCAAAACGCTCAGAAGGCTGTGCAGCAGGGACGATTTGCCCATGTTGGTTACTACCCCTTATATGTCGATCCGTCTGTTAATCAATGATTGCAGGTTCCGTTCGTGACTGGGAGCTGCGCAGATGAAGGGACCTTTTTCTCCTTGGGAAGCACTAATATCACGCGCGTTCATCTGCTGCTGCCTTTACCCGACAGAAATCTCACGCTGATGTTAACAGGACCGACCCGGAATTCCTGGGCTACGTAAACACGATGTACGCTGCTCATGTTTTCCGCCGTAAATATCTAACCTGAAACGGGTCTAGGTACTTCCCCGAATTATCCTCTAAACGCATGAACGATCTTAGTTCGGCCTATTCGAATGATCCCGCAACGGTGAGCATCCGCTATCATCGGCATCTGATTTAGCCTCACTTCACATCTGGAAAAGCCTTTTGCTCACCATAGACCGGTCCCGGTGATATAGAGTGAGCCGTGCTATGTATCGGATATGTAGCCCATGCTTTCTATAAAGTAATACATCGCACAAACAACACTATATAGCTCCGTAGTTCCATAGCACGGTGTAGTTCTGCTCGCAATCAATCACAATGACACGATCTAGAATAACGGCCCTGACACAGCATTCACTGTATATAAACCGCCGCTTGAATTCGCAACTTAGAGAACTTTTTTACACCCTCCTCCCAACTCTCAAGTCTCTGAAGTACCGATCCCTCTCAGTCAAATACTAGTGCTGCATGAACTACTGAATCTTAGGGTCGACTCTCGAGTTCTTAGTAGTAATTTACTGTGGATTCACATTCTATTTACTCTATCCTACAGTATCTACCATGTACTACATACTTACTTGTGAATATAATGTCCCATTCCTCCTCCTATCATCTCGCAACTTGGACCAGCAGCCGTTTTATTTCAAACTTTCTCAACCGATCCATTCTAACGGGCTGCCACCGTGCCTGAGAACAAATTTCCGTGATGCGTAATAAATTGCATCACGCCATCGAGGCTGTAGCACCCATAGCGCCATAGACCACTGCTACCATAGCGCGGGTGGTGCTATATGACACTGGATATCGGGGGGTTAGCTATTAGCACTATAGGCACTACAGGCTCTATATACGGCTATATATCCAAGGTGCATTTTCCAGATGCATTATCGAAAGGGCTCTCCTTTGGTTCTGGTAACAATTATACTTTAACGTGAGACAACAGTGATTCTGAAATCTCCTGCCGCTGATTTGCCTAGGCCGGAATACAAACGAATCGCAGCATTCAATGGCGACTACTCATTCCAGGCACCCCGCCGGCACTTTTTGGAGGTAGCGTCGAGAACGCAGCCGGCTTGGGCATACTGTAAGTCATTTCACTCTCAGATTTACGCTATTGTGTAATGAGCATCGCAGTGTATTCAAGAGGAAATACGACCGCCTATGTAGGGGCATACCACGGGTCAGATCTGACTGAATTCTTCAGCTTCGGCGGATCTGCTTCTGGAAATGATTTCATTGGCACTGATGCCCTGGGTAGGTTCCTCCATCAAACCATCACATCAGATCCTTAATTAGCTCCATCGTTGTACAGTCAACTTCGCAACGAACCTGGACCCAAACTACTCTCCTAACACCACGGATCGGGGAATTAGCTTGTTGGAAACGACCCTCATGGTCAGAATGGACATCAGCGCAACGAAATATGGCGCATTTCCACCGATTCCTCTTCACTGTTGACATCCACGACAGACACATATCGCGCCACTGCCATGCAGCTGCTTACAAACCTCTCCTTACAAGTAGATGACTTGTGGTGGCACGGCCGTTCGTCATAACAAGCCCTGGCTTAACTACCTACTCGGGATCCCCGTCAACTGTCGGTCATTGCAAGTGCCAAGGTACAAGAATATCCAAACAAATCTAGCCTAGCCCCAGAATAGGGAATACATAATGCGATAGGTAACAATATAACGGATTATTGCGTGTGTATCAGAAGTGGTTCGTCCATTGAAAGCTGTTTAGGCATCAGAGTGACCATCCTGTGCTGTTGAATGGCTTTACCATTCGACCCAAAGTATCGCCCACTTTCGAAGTTCCAGCAATCATTGGCGCGGACCCAGT
>JAUEPT010000407.1:0-23437 GCA_030435635.1 Armillaria borealis | reverse complement strand
CAGAAATGACAAGGAAAATACACTCACCCCTTGATTGTCGATCTTTGGGTTCTTGATTTGAAGCCAGCAAGGACCCATGATCTTCCTCTTTAGTACAAGGAGCTCGAAAGCAGTAGTATTGGTCCCAAATCTTGGAAATGTTGGGCTGTTGAGCGTATTCGGAAGTTGTGTTCTAACACTTTTGTTGAGCGTTTGGAACATGGGACAATGAAAGTGACCTACGATCAAAACCATATACCACTTTCATCCACTGACGCTCCTCTCTAGGCACGTCCGTCTCACCAAACGCGTACTTTCGTTTGACAAACTTGCCTTTGAAACTCTTGATACCGACCTTCTTCCGAATCGCATCGAAATCCCGGTATACATCCGGCAGCGAGGGAACTTCGTCGGTCTCATACATGTTGTTTTCGTCGTCAACTTCTACACGTTTATCTCGTGGAAGAACGAAGAGATTGCGTTCTACGCCTTCAACCGTGACACAGCAAGACACCCACATGCCCGTGGTCTTGTCTTTCAGCTTTCCGACGAAATATAATTTCCCTTCGTGTTCAAGGTAGTCGAGCCAGAAGAAACGCAGTGACCCATCTGGTTCCAAGGCGGCGATTTTGCTGCTGCTGGCGGCCGATGAAGAAGACTCCAAAGGACCCAGTGTGTCAGCTTCGGCAACGGCAAGGGAGTCATAAACCGAAAGCCATGACGGTAGGGCATCTGTTTCCTCTTTCTTCGGTAAGGATACAACCACGGGGCTTCTGGCTTGACCGGCTTGAGATCATCATCAAGGTCATCGGTCCATTTGATCAAATGCGGCCATATCGAAGTCGAAATCATCTGGAACGTCGAAGTCTAAGTCCGACTTCATGTTTATCCGGGAAAGACGTTGAGTGGCCGGTGTCATTCCTACGACGTCGGTTTTGACTTTTTTCTTGGGACTGAAAATGAGGTCGTCGCTCGGCGTATCAGGGAAAGGGCTATCCATGGGTCCATCTGAGGAAGTGTCGGCGTAGGAGGTGTGGTTACGATAGGGTGCGGGAGAAGAGTCGTTATCATAGTCATATGAAGGAGATGTCTTGCGTTTCCGCGATTTTGGAACGACAGGGATAGGCTCTGCGTCTATGTCCCCCAAAAGAGAAGCCATAAAACTGTCCTCGTCATCCTTCGAGACCTTGGGCCGGTACGCGCTAATTGTTGGTGCAATGGGGGTCGGTGAGGGTGGGCGAGGTCTAGCTTTGGGTTTCTTGGTATCCACCTTGGACGATTTCTTTTTCGCTGTACAGACACGCGTCAAACGCGACACAGAAAGCGCCAAGCAGTCCACGCACCTTTTTTGTTCAGCTCCATGTCCTCGTCCGAGTCGTACGCCTCCGCTTCTGCCCAGTCGTCCATGCCATTGTCCATGTAACCATCTACGCCATCATCGACAACAAAGTCGTCTCTCTGTAAGCGCCCTTTAACGATCTTGTTGTATTGATCTTCTGATACCTCGTCGTAAATTTGAACGTCTTCTTCCTGTTAGTGTTTGGTGTTCGACGCGTCTGTATTGGGGTCGAGGAATTAGCTCACCTTTAATTTACGCGATCCACCTGCCCTGGCACGTTTCAGCTCAGCCAGAGCCTCTAGTTTGGACTTTTTGCCGCGCGACGACATCAGAAAGAGCGAGGAAGGGTGGCGCTGTGGTAGGTAGACGTCGTCGTCAGAGAGCAAGTAAGGCCGTGACGTTACCCTTTGTGACACACGTGTAGGGGCGCGGCAAAGGCCGAAGCACACTCTTCTACTAAGTATCCAGGAGTACTGTACCATTTCGACCGTAAGTTCATCTAACGCCTAACAGACCCCCCCGAACCGAACCAAATTTATATATCATAATGCCTAACAGGGGGGTCTGAACTGACATTCCGAAAAATGCTATTTTTGGCTATGCATGCGTATTAGTCTCCAGAATTTTTTGTTGGTCCTCAAAATGCTCTAGAGGTCTCTTCTGTCAAATTTTGTTATCCAAGAGGTATACTAGTCCAATTTGAAGCCAATAATGATCATCTTGAACTGAACTTGGTCAACTGAATGAACTTTGACATAAGTCTTAACACCTCACATGGGTCCATGAACCGACATCCGGCTGAACTTGTTGCATAACACCTCATCCTGGCTGAACTTATGGTCGAAATTGTACAGTACACCAGAGTACTTACACTAAAAAGTACGATTTTTTGCCGCCCAATATTTCAAACAGCCTTGTTTTGGGTACACCCTTACAATTTCTCAGTACTGTAAGGCTCGGTTGAATGTCGGCGTAAGAAGTTACTTATTATCATAACAGTGCACAACGGACCACCCTCATCCAGTACAGGGTTTTTAAAAATGGTTCATGGATATCCCCCGAGCTCGGCCTTCTCGTTGTTATTAAGTATGCCAAAACGTCGTAGTTCATGCTGTAGCTCTCTGCAGAGTTTATTTATCTTTAACACACCGAGATTTTTGGCCAAGCACTCCCCCAAAGTCCCTCATCCCACCAAAAAAGTATGTCGCCGTCTGTCTAGGAGAGACTACCCAGAGCCATTCATACAGCCATTACTAGACGGAGATCATAGATGCTCTGGCACATAGCAAAATTGAATTACGGACACTACAGAACCGCGCCTGTTCACCGGCGCATAACTTTCTATGTGCGTCTCTCGGGGGGGGAGACTCTTTCTGGCTCATGACTTTGTCCGCGAAGAAAAGCGTCCGATCGAATCTCTGGAAAAAAGTTATTGTACTCCTGGAAACTTTTCTCCGACAATCATGCTGCTATTTGCCTAAAGATTACAATGGAACATGCGCATAAACCCTAGGCCTTCCATTCGTCGTCCAATGGCATATTGGTATTTATCGTAATCCGCGACAGTCGATCGGACTTGAGTAGTATCTAGTATATCATGATTGATAATAGCTAGGTTCCACCTCCCTTTAGACTTCTACTCGACGCACTTGTCGCGTTTGCCTCTGCTTAGACTTACTGGGGACTGCCCTTCAAAGCAAGGCTTCAAACTCTCCAGCGGGAGTTTGGGCACTGGCTGTACACTTGTCGCTTCTTCCTGATTTCTCATGTCAATTCAGCTATTCTATGCGAGAACACAGTGCTCGGCTATTATAAGATCCGAAGCAAATTTAGAGTAGCTCTAAGAATACCAACCAGCGATCACCGTTGAAAGAAGACAGCCTAGAAATTTTACCAAGGATCTCAATGATGGCGCACTAGTACTGCGACGCTCGTGCGAAGCAAGGAACGACTTGAGCCACACAGTGTCTTCGCATTCTACGTCGAAAAAAAGTGGAGAGTGTACAATAATGATATGTAATACTACATTTAAAGTCATTAGACGGGTAGATTGAGATGGATGTGAGGTGATCAGTCTTAGAACTCTACCCTTTCTACCTGCTCCTCCTCGCTCTTTAATTCCGGGGATCGGTCCCGGAGTACTTTTCCCTGCTCCGCGTCGTAGTAGTGGTCTTTCATACGCCCGGTGACAATTGCGTGGGCATTCCAAGCCTTGACATCAGGTGCGAATAATTCGTCCATACGTTCGAGAGGCACCTGCTTCGTCTCGGGTAGGAGGAACTACAGCGCTGTCAGTCCGACAAGCCAGACGGCGGAAAAGAACACTTACGAAAACGTAGAAGACGGATATTACCATCAAGCTTGCAAAGAACAGGTATACACCGTAGCCCATCGAAGTAAACATTTGAGGCGTGAATCGCGCAATGAGGAAACTAATGATATGCGTAAGCATTTCTCTTGTTTACATGGCGAATATAATACTCACGCAAATAGCCAATTCCCTGCAGCCATGCACGCTTGAGTGAATGTGCGAACATGTTGAGGGAAGATTTCAGCGCCAACAACCCAAGGAGTGCCGTTCCAGCTTGGAGAATAAAAGATGGTCCAAAGGTAAAAGAAGGCAACTGGAGAGAAGGAATGAGACATAATCTCGTTAATGGAGGATCCTGACTTACCAGCACTTTTTCCTCCAGCATCAACAGTATGTGTCGAACTCGATTCTGGGTCGGCAACAGCAATATACGCTCCGATATAGTACATGCACACCGCACCACCCGCGGAACCGATCATTAGCAGAATACGGCGGCCCCACTGGTCAACGAGGTAGAGCAACCAGATCATGGCACAAACAAGTTTAACTGTAATTCGTGGTCAAGATGAAGCATAAGAAGAAGAAATAAGGACGTACTGAGACCATAGACACCAGTGGTCAGAAGCGAGGTACTTGATCCAGTAATCCCGATGGACTTGAAGATGGTCGGACTGGTATGAAGTAAAGTCAGCGCAAAATTTCATGCAGTAATAATAGACACATACGAATAATAGTTGATGGCGTTGATACCGGTGGCGTTCTGCCATGCAAACAAACTGATTCCAAGGAGAAGTCGTTGAATCAACTTCACGTCTGCCATTACGGTCCTAATTGGTCCGAAGAACCCTGCTCCAGCCAGACTTCGTTCGTGTGCAACCGCTGCTTCGATCTCGCTGAACTCTTGGGCGATGTAGGGTGCGTCGTGAGGGAGATTGCGCAGATAGCTAAGATTTCTTAACGCCTGCCCATTTCGATCACGAGTGACGAGGAAGCGAGGCGATTCAGTCATTAAAGGAGTCCCAATCAACAGCAACCCTCCCGGCTAGCGGGAAAATTTAGCTCGTGTACGGCTTTGGAGCAGAGATCACTTACAATGAGCTGCACGGCAAATGCAATGATCCATTGCTTGTGGCTGGGAGCAATGTGCTCCGTGACACCATAATTAATCCAGAAACCTGTCGGCATTGGATTAACGCAAGAAGGACACAGGTTCAAACGATCGAAACGTACCAATGACACCTCCAATTTGCCAACACATCTCATACAAACCGACAAGACGTCCACGAATAGCAGGAGGAGATATTTCGGCCACATAGATAGGCTGATAGATTGTTGTAAGATAATATTCGATACGTTCAGCGGCGAGATACGTACCGCCAGATTAGATGCCACACCAATAGCCAGACCGACAATGACTCGTCCAGCGTACATAATTCCAAGTCCGGTATGGGATCTGTGTAATACATCAGTGAGCGGTAGATGCTAAGCAGAAAGGATTACACTTACGACGCAGCAACCTGCAGGGCCGCACCGACACAGAAGACCGCGCCGGCGATCATCAATCCAAATTTGCGTCCATAAAAGTAGCCAATAGGATAACCGAAGATAGCGCCGAAAAAGCACCTAGAGGAAAAAAAGTCAGAACTTCGGAGAAATAGTCCGATGAAGTCTGACATACCCTGCTTGATACATAGAGACGATGTTGGCGGAAATCAGGTTCAGTTCGGTCGTCGACTTATCAAGGAGGTCGAACTCCGTTTTGAACGAGGTTAACGATATGGATGTTCCAATGAAGGCCGAGTCATATCTAAAGAAAAAAAAGGTTAGATTCAACGATACCGGAAAAAAGGGACAAAGACCAACCCAATCATAATGGCGGCGAAGGTAGCAATCAGAGCATTGACGTACACTCGCCAGGAGTATACCTCTGGCGGGGTTGGTCTGTCTTCGACACGCGCGAGCCTGGCCATAACTGAGGAGTGCGAAGGGGAGAATGTGGGATGTGGGATGAAGAAAAACACAGTGACTCGGCCGTCGTTTCTTTTTGTAGCTGACTGATGCTTTCCACGTGTTACGCACCCCGCAAAGCCGGGGGTGGGGTCGATGATGAATTGAGAAATAGAAACGGGAGACGGTTTTTCCCAACAGAAGGCAATATGATTGGAGGACCTTCATTGATGTTAGAGACGGCCTATCGGACCTCGGTCATTGTTACAACAATGAAATACACGCACCAGGGAACCAATGGCGCCGTGAGCTATCGTATTCCTGCCTAGGGTCAAGGCCGTTAAGGTGCCATTAATGGTAAAACTTTTTAGCAGTGTCGATCATGGAAGAGTTCAAATCCGGTGTGGCGCCGCTGATGTAACCGCCGTATGGAACCTCGCGGAGGTTGTCGAGAATGGACTCGGAATGTCTGGGTTACGACCTGGTGAAAATGATTTAGCTGCGGTGAGGGCCAGGGAAACGAGCGTGGTCACCAGGATGACTCTTTTGCTCCAGAACCAGCGCCACTGCAAGACCAAACAGGAGAAACGCATCATGACCGCGAGGTTCTGTCCAGATCCTCCTCACAGCAAAGAGTGGACCAGTAAGTAGACGGAAGGCCAACCTACTTCCTCATCAGGATTTTATATTTCTTCAAGGCGAACAAAGGTCACGGGGTTGGATATCTAGGAGTCCAACGACGTCCGTACGTTGTACCTGTCCGCCTCTTGAGCTCCTTTCCCTGAAAGAAAAATCTCTTGCCCACGGAGCCGCAATATATTTGATGCAAGAATGTGTCATTTGAATTCCGTACTTTTTTCCGTCAGATCTCCAGAGATTTTTGGATAGCGCATCCACAAGCGTCATCGAACGTCACAGACCATGTCTATGAGTACAAACCAAGATGTTTCATTGCGGAATCTGATATTTGGTGTCAATCAAAATGAACGATTATTAACTAGCAGCAGTTGGAGAGCTCAATTATCAGGTTATTGGTACCAGCTAAGGCCGTTCCCAGTTCAGGAGAAGACACCCTACCAGTATGCACCAACCAAAAATAAAAATGACGATTCGATCCGTTTGAAATGCGCTTTGAGTTTTTCCTCGGAATGGGGTAGTATGTGAGGTGGTCATGGGACAAGGGAGAACAAGACCCATTATAGTTCCTCGATCTCATGACTACGACATTCATCAATTCAGCCATACGACTCCCAAGGATGAAACCCAGAGTTACACTATCTTCAGCCGTTGCAAGCGGTAGACGTGAAATATGATCGATAGATCAATCTGCAGATGTTACACTTCCATTTCCTTTCCGTCCAGCCAGTCTTTCGCCTGCCTCAGCAATTGGTCATGCTCCTCACCCCGCGCGCCTGGCATGTCCCTCTTGACCTGAATCCCTGGCATACAAGCCTCTTGGCAATAGGACAAATACCGGTATCCAACCGGAAAAACGTTCAGTTTCTCATCATCGATCTCGGGTATGTGGCGCGGGTCAACAGCAATCAGCTTATCCTTCTCATAGAAATGCCTAACGTAGCGCACCCCCCACTTCCCAGAGATATCCTTTTCGAAGAACATACAAAAACTAAAATAGCGCTGTCAGCTGCGCTCTGATATGATGTGGAGAAGGCTTTACTGACCGACAATCGCATTCCGCATCCACCAACGCGCTAAGAAGGCCGCGTCAGTATTGTCCACATGACAAGAGATAGGAAAAGCTCGCACCCATTGGGAGGTAACTCAAATCGCTGAGTAATCGTGGCCTTCATTTTTACAACTGCCCGCGTGCCAGCAAGATCCACGGAAGAACCGTGAATGCGATGCATGCCACTCGCACCCTTATCCATTCCGTCCTGCGACGCCTTGATGAAGTCCTCGATAGACATGCGACCTGTCCATGTAGTATAGACGAAAGCACCGGGATGGAATAGCGAGCGGAAGTTCGTCCATTCTCGAGCGTCGCTGCGGCGCGAGTCAAAACACGAACTACGACCGAATAGTCCAAGATACGCACCGGTACATAGGCCACCCCTCGGCAAGTTCCCTAAGCTTGAATCGCTCCAGTGCTAGATCATCCGGCCCGTTGTTGCGTATTGCGTAGTCAGGGCGTGTTCCGGCGGGCAGGGAATGAAGGTCGGGCATGGTTCAAACTTTGATGTGGTCTAGGGTATCATGGTGAGAGACGAGGGACTGGTGCTTATATAGTTATCGTAGCAAACTCTCACAGCCCGTAGTAGCTGCTTCGTTGTCCGTCCGATCTGAGAGCGGATGACCACCAGGTGCGTGTCCGTGTTCAAATCGGCATCCCGGCACACCCCTCTTTCATCCTTTGAACCCGCGCGTTATTCCGTCTCCAAATGGGTTCTCATCATCCAGTTCTCATCATCCAGTCTTCGACTCAACCGAGCATCCACGATATCTGCATCAGACTATCCTCGGCAAATGGCACGCCCATCTATTACTCATCCTGACACGCAGAAGCCCCGTAAACTTCATCTATTTGCGCACCCAATTGTACACTCGGTCGGTCCATACGTCATACTTTCGTCAGCCTTCCGTGGAAATGCACACACTTCGAGACGTCCGACCTCGACAAGGTAGCCGAGGCGATGAAGGCTGAGGACTTTATCGCAGGTGCGGTGACGATGCCTTTGAAGCTGCCTGTCTTGGCAAAAATGGAATCGACGACCTTGCTCGGGTTGTGGGCGCCGTCAATACCATTACTGTGACAACCGACAAAAAACTTGTCGTATCTAATACCGAGTCAGCTCGAACGGTCTGTTCCGCGAGCACGGGCTTACTGATATACTACACAGCGCTGCAGGCATCCGTGATGCTCTGGAAGAGTTGTCCGAGACGGGTAGGAATGTTCCTGGGATGGTCACCGGGGCTGGAGGGGCTGAGCGCGCTGCTATATACGCATTGTTGGGCTATTTGGACTGTTCAGCAGTGTATCTGGTGAATAGGGATCCTGAAAAGACCAAGCAGGTCGTCGCGGAGATGGTAGCAAGCGGATTCGCCGACGCCAAGCAGACGATTATAGTCGTGGAGAGCGTGGAACAAGCAAAGACTTCGGAAGCTCCATTGTACGTCGTGGGGTAAGGACCTGTGAACAAAGATCAAGATGGAAACTCACCAAATTTTAGTTGTATACCGAACAACACACCTGCTACCGAAGGTGAAAGAACCGCCAGAGCTATGGCCGATAACTTATTCCGCACCGAAAGACCCGGCGGATTCCTCGATATGTCAGTGGTCGTGTCTGCACCGGTATCGCGTATCCTAACTTATCGTCATAGTCCCGAGGATGGGTGACAATTGATGGTATTGAGATCCTCGGGCTGTAACTTCTGGAGCAATGGCGGCTCTGGCTTGGCCCAAAGGTGCCACTACCAGCTCATGCTGCCCGTCAGTTGATGCGAGACTTGGCCATAAGAAGCGCCTCCCTCAATGTCTAGCAGTGTTGGATTTAACCAGACTTTGTAAATTCTAGAGAAATAAAACTGCGCTACAATATTTTAGAAATGGCCATCAACATCGAAGTCACGTTTACCTGTTTTCTTAATGGCCCATGCCCATGGTGTCGGAGAGAGAAAAACTTCCGGAATTAGGTCGGAACAAATTCTCTCCACCGGTCCGGTTGAAGGATTAAATCAAATCCGATATTTGGTCTCCGATCGTCACACGGGAGTCTGATGCCGAAGTAGAAGCCGTTTCCCACATCCTTATTTCCCCACCCTTCTCCATACATAGATGGGGAAAGTGGAACAGGAACCCCCATGTCGTCGAACCGCACCATTCTGCTCATCAACGGGCCCAACCTTAACCTTCTGGGCACCCGTGAGCCTCATATCTACGGATCCGACACCCTTGCCGATGTGGTGTTGAATACGAAGGCCATAGCGGACAAGTACGACGCGACGCTCTACGATTTCCAGAGCAATCACGAGGGCGCTATTGTGGATAGGATCCACCAGGCGAGAGATGAGGGTGTTGATGGGATCATCATCAATCCAGGTGGGTCGTCAGCCAGTTCTTTGTATATATCCTAGTAGTCTGATTCGTTCAAAGGTGGTCTTACTCATACATCGGTGGTGGTCCGTGACGCGCTCCTTGGCGTTTCAATACCATTTATTGAACTCCACGTAACGAACGTGCACTCGCGAGAACCGTTCAGGCATCATTCATACTTTTCGGACAAGGCGGAAGCCATTATTGTCGGCTTTGGCGTTAAGGGATATGGTATGCCTTCGGCTCCTCTTCCATCCTAGCACTGATAATATTCTCAGAGTATGCTATTGACTTCGTCGCTACGAGCTCGAAGTTCGGTAAAACGGAGAAGAAATAAAGTAGAAGTACGTTTGGTAGGAAGATATAAACTAATGCTGATTACAATGTACATTCATTCATCCTCGAAATCAGCCATCTTATTCATCGACTATGCAATCAGGATTTGAGGATCGACAGCTTGGACGGAAAGATACCGAGCAAAGCCCCACTATACCCGACTCCAGAGTCCAGACGCCAATCATCTGTTCTGATCGCGTGGTTGGACGGTTCTACAACACCAATTAGGTATGTGCATTATATTATTACCGACAGTTCGTGTACAATGTGGGCTAAAAATTGTCCATTTCACTCACGCGCCATCGGCTGCCCAGTATAAACTTAGTAAGTCTTCTGCTCTAGTGCGGCTACTTGCCTTGCCGCTCTGCACAGGCACCGTCCCAATATCTTTGAGCTAGTTGCCACGACGCAACAGATGACCTTTAAAATGAATGCTATCTGCCTGTTTCCTGTTATCCTCGCCTCGAAACAACCATGATCGTTGCCTCTGCGCAAACTGCTGAAAAAACCTCTTCGCTCGATGAGGTCCAAGCCATTACAGAGATGGTTCATCTCAGCTTTTCCAACTGTGAGCTTCCTTATAGTCTGTATGATCGCCGTTTCTAACCTCACGACGTGGGACAGGCCCTAATGAAAGGATGAAGTTCCTCTTCAAGCACTTGGTCAGTGTCTTTGACAACTGTTCATAGCGAAGCCGACGTGAATATCTACTTAGATAGATCATATCCACAATTTCGTCCGAGAGACGTCTTTGACTCATGAGGAGTGGAAGTAAGTTGAACCATCCACGCAATACTCGATGCTGAATTTATTTCAGGGCCTCGATCGATTTTCTGGATAGATTCCGTCAGGAGGATCGATGTGAGCAGCATGTATTTAGCAGCGAGAATTGGGGGTGATTTGCTAACCCACACCCCGGTAGATATCATGTTCATGTCTGATGTTTTTGGCGTGTCGGCCCTCGTTGATTTTGTGAACAACGACCAGCCTTCTAACGCGACGGAGCCAACAATCTTGGGTCCCCTCTATACCGAGACTACTCAGATCTGTGGGTTTGAAACCAGACTGCTACTAGATCACCACGGCTGACTTTCTGTAATAGTGAAGAAAGGCGATTCCATCGCCTCTGAGGGGAAAGGTGACTACTTGTATATGTCCGGACGTATCTTGGACGTCCAAGGAAACCCTATCGCTGGCGCGGTAATGGATGTTTGGGAGGCAGATAAACATGGGGTTTACGATAAGGAGGTAAGGACTTTGCTATCATGGCACACTCTGTGCTCACGAAGCTCGTAGTATCCGGACTACAACGACAAACCTGATTGCCGAGGACGCTTCACGACCGGAGAGGACGGTTCATTTGCATTCAGAGCCGTGGAGTCAGTTCTTTTTCGTTAGGTTCTCTCTTACTGACTCGGACGGTAACATAGGCCATTGGCTTACCCTTTCAATGTGGGCGGGCCTATCGAAGATCTGCTCGATGCTCTTGGCTCTGTAAAGTACAGACCAGCACATCTTCATTTCAAGATTAACGCAAGTCCTATTGTCCGGTAATTCTCATCATGGCTGAAATTATGTCTTGTACAGGCACCCAATTACAAGGAACTCATCACTCAGCTGTACTTGAAGGGTGATCAATACTTGGACGTCGACACTGCATTCGCTGTCAGGAAGTCTCTCATAGTGGTGGGTCTGATTTACATATACCGAAGTTGAATATACATCTAAAATACCTACCTGCAGGACCCGAAGCTGATCACGGACACGTCTCTTACCCTCGCTCGTGGTTTCAAAGAAGAAAAGCCGCACCTTGAACTTGAGCGAGACTTTGTGCTTGTCAGGGAGGAGGACCTCATCAAGCCTAAACCCAAGGCTTGATACTATTGCGAGGCGGATGGTAGCCTGCGTAGATGGACAGATTGCAAACGAATGTAACAGTATATATCAGCTGCGAAGGAACCGGGGATTCGTGCCAAGGGTGTCGTACATATACTCTTTGTCGATTTGACGTTGTTGGGGGCCTGCCTACTCTTGCTAACTTGATTGATTGTTTACATGGGTGAACGATGCCTGCGCACGGCAGAAAGGAACAGATGGACTGAGTCTAAACTACGACCAAGAAATTGCCAAGAAAGGCAAAACCGGCATTTGGTCCGATTCCCCGTTTGTCTCCTAATCTCTCCTGGACCGCAGAAACTTTCCTCCGACATATAAAATGAAACGTTCCCCGCATCGCATACCCCAGCTACTGTCTCCGCAATGGCCTCCCCAGTCGCACCCCAAAACAAGCGATTCCCTCTGTTCGGATACCCCATTGCCCACTCGTCTGCCCCCGGTCTGCATAATACCTGCTTCGACGCCTTGAAGTCGGGCAACAGATACGAACTGTGGCCGACGTCAAAGATAACAGACGATGTACTTGAGTTTATCAAGGGCGACGAGTTTGGTGGATGCGCGTACGTCGAGCACTTTTTATAAAACGAGTTCTGATCTGAAAAGAAATGCAGAGTAACGATGCCCAACAAGGCGGCCATTATACCCTATCTAGATGAAGTATCACCCGAGACTCAGGTTACGGACGCGTGCAACACGATAGTGAAGGTCCGAACTGAGAACGGGTTCAAGTTCGTCGGGCAGAATACCGACAGTATGTCCCTATCTGACCACAACGTGATAGAGGCTCACTTTTCCTAGTCCTCGGCGTGCGAAACGCGCTGCTCAACGCTCTTCGTGATCAACATCCTGGGAAAGAGCTCTCTTCACAGTCATCCTTCTCTCCGTCTGTCAAAGGTGCCGGTCTTGTCATAGGAGGAGGAGCGACGACACGGTCTGCTGCACATGCCCTTACTTTACTGGGGCTCAGTCCGATTTTCCTGATTAACCGGGACCCGGAGGAAGTGCGCGTTGTTATGGAAGCGATGCTCCATCTTTCGAAGAAGGGAGGGTTGATTCACCTCAAGAATCCGGATGATGTGGAGAAGTACCTCGTCGGCCCGGACGCTTGCACCCTCTTGATGGCTGTTGGTGCTATCCGTATGTCAGCCACCGCTCCAGCAAGAATCCGATCTCATCCTCGTTTTCCATAGCTGCCATTGCGCCTGTCACCTCCGCAGAACGTATGGTATATACAACTGTCATGGCGGCGTCGACTATTCCTTACAAACAACCTTCCGCCGAGTCTGGTCTTCCTTTACCCGTAAAACGAATCTTCCTGGAAATGCCGGTAGGTCTTCCTCCTCGCAGTTTAGGTCTGTACTGACCTAACACTCCACTAGTACAAGCCACGCAGGACGCCTATGCTTCAAATCGCAGAAGCTACCGGCTGGCATGTAATCAACGGTGTCCAGGTACGGAACATCTCTCCTCCGCGATCATTATAGCCTGAATCCTTGGGCAGGCGATGATCGAACAAGGGCTTGCCCAGCAGCGTATGTGGTACAGCGGCATCGCTACAGTCGAAGCGGGTAGTGATACGACAATACTGAGTAAGGAGATCGAAGAATCCGCAAGGCAATTTGCGGAAGAGATGAAGGAAATTGTCGTTCATAACAAGGAGGTAGATAGGGCTGCAGGAAAGGATGCTGCCATCGTGCAGTAGTGGTAAGTAGTATTACACGGCACGGTCACCTACCGTGAACGTAGATAGTACACGAAGAAATAGACAGTGATTACCGTTGGATCAAGCGATGGAAACTCAGTTTAACTCGTATATCTAATTCAGCTCATCGAGTCTTTGGGTCCCCTTCTAAATCACGCTAGGCTTTCTAGAAACCAAGAGAACGATAGAAAACGAAGAGTCAGATAAGATGTTATATCTAAATGAAATATATTGACAATTGCCAGAGGTACCTGGCCGAGAAACGGGGAGAGGCAGGAGGCGAGTAGGAATCCGACGTGATAGATACAGTATACACCGAACTGTCCCCCCCTCCCAGTTAACCGCTCATCCGAGGAACGACGATTGCCCTTCTACACACCAGCTCCAAGTTGTCCGCCTTCTCCAGTGACCAACTGCGTAGATCAGAGCCCGCCTGTGCAGCCAATTTATCATAGCTTGCTACGGCAACATGATGGACGCCTTGCTCTCAGAGTCAAAGTATCTCTTCTATCTGGTGCCACATTATCAATGAGGCACGTAATAGCCTTCGAGGTAAATTGAGAAGAAATGGAGTTATCTAATACTGTGGAGACAGGACCCAGTAGTTGGCAGTTTGCTTTCTTCCTGTTCGCACTCGCATGCGAACGCAGATAGCAAGGAAGTAGTGGATATTGCAGTCGTTTTATTGATCGTCAACCAACGCAAGCTCAGGTTATACTGAGACGCCTAAAAGTCGTGAAGAGGATTCCGAGTCAAGAGATCTATTCTAGCATAAGTATATACGCATTGGACCGTCAGCAGTGCCAAATAGTTTGAACGTTCCAGGAAGAGTAGTCGAGAAAGGGTGTAATCGTCAGTAAACGAGTCGTAGGTGGGATGCGGGAAGAGGTGAACTTCAACATCATAGTTGTGAAAGAAAGTCGGACGATCGGTCCGGTCATCCCAATGAGGCCAGAACTTGTGTTTTCACCGCCATCACCATTTGCCCTTTGCGACCAAAGTTGCTTACAAGCGCAGAACGCACATAGCCTCCGATTCGATTCCACTCGCGACTGAAAAATGAGTTTCAGCGAAGGCGCCGTCCATTAAATTTTCTTCATCGTAGGGTCGAATCACTGGCAGAGCAATTTTATTGACAAGATAATGTACAGTCTAGTTCTGAAAATCTGAATAGCAGGGAAATGCGAGTGCGTTCGACTTTCTCTTTCATTTATAGCTTGAAAGTGCTAACATTCTGCTCCAAGATATAAATAGCCGATTGTGGCGATAATTGCGGATATCTACGAACGCGTATCTTGGCATTTTCTTTTGTCGTGAAAGGACTATGAAAAAATGTGTGCTACCTGGCACCTGGGAGGGGTAACGTTCAGCAAGGGTGACCCTCTCGACAGGCTCATCATCTTGCCAAGCAGACGTGCCATCGCAAGAGACCTGGGGAATTGCCCACATTCTCATTGCCTTGGATATGGTACGCCTACACCATCTGAAGGGTCCTCGAAATAGAGACACAGCCGCATGTACACAGATTTGCACAGGCTGAGCGCCAGTGCTAGTCGTATTCTGGCTAAGAGAAATGCATTATTCTGGGGAAACGCAAATCGGCGAATAAGACGAGGTCCCCAGAGACGATAAAGGCACAGTGGAGGTGGAAAGACCTGCTGATTCAAAGGACAAAGAGTGCGCTGGAAAGAAGTAGGCGGGCATACAGGTAAACAGATCTCTCTGATACTACTATAGTACCCTCAGGCACTTCATGAAGATGCTCGTCGTGAGGCTGAAGGGCGCCGTGAAGCGGAAGCTGCTCTCCGGGAAATAGAGGCTCGGGTGCGTGAGCTTGAAAGTAGGTTGGAAGCTTTCGAACGTCCTACCTGGTTCTGCTAATGCAGTTCAGGTCTTCTTTTACTTTCTTCCCTTCCTCCTCATCGTTGCTATCATTTGCTTTCGTGCTATTCATCGCTATCTATTGTGTTCTTGCTTTCTGCCAATGATCTTGTGTTGCTGTCTATTCACTGCTGTAATGATTCGTTATTCTGGTACTGCATATCGCTACTATACATTGCATTTTCAAAAGAGACTAACGTGGCAGTGGGGTGGTGTCTCAAAACGGCGCAGTCAGTGGATACCACACTCACAACTCGTTCCATTATCTATTTCCGACTACATTTAACCTGTTTCTGTGCGAACTGTACGAGTGTCGAACATGCTTTCGATGTCGCGCGATCCGTGCTTAACGTTCGACAGGGAATGTTGCTAAGGATGACGCGGGAGCCGCTGTTCAACAAGGTTGAAGGATTGTACTAAATGACTTGAACAAATGCCGAAATGCTCAAACTTGAAGTTAGTCTTGGATGAAATCTGAACGCGCTTGAACTTATCACACAATTGATGACAAAAAGAAAGATAATATTCGCAAGACCCCGAAGTAAAGACCAAAAAAAAATCCAAAGACCCGGAAGAAATATAGGTATAGGAATGTGATCATGATAGGTTGACCTCGAAGAAAAAATATGCAAGTTGGCGAGGTATAGGCTGTGGCAGGTTTGAGGAAAGAGAGAAAGAGAAGACTGGACAGACCGAAGAGAAAGGGTATACAGAGAAAATCCCGAAGAAATATGGGTATAGGAATGTGATGCTGGTAGGCTGACCTCGAAGGAGAAATATGCAAATTGGCGAGGTATAGGTTGTGATGATTCAGGAAAAGGAAAAAGAGAAGCCCAAAAAAACCGAGAAGAGAAGGGTATACGGGGTAGAAATGTAATAAATAAGAATAATGATATAGGTTGGGGGAGGATCGAATGTCGACCGAGAGCTATGCCGCGCGGATGTCCTAACCGTGAATCAAATACCGATGATAACGATGCGAAACCGAAAACCAAGGAGACGCTGGAGATGAAGAGGATGTCAAAGGATGTAATAGTCTGTCGTGCGCGCGAAGGGAAAGGGTATAGGGGAACAGAACTCGTCGACTACCCGTCGGCAGTCGACGGTCCCTCCGAGATCCATCAGAGAACGGTGATGGCCCGTCGACCACCCCCGTCTCCAATGTTCCTCATCTACCAGGGATAGAGGAAGGACTGGTAAGCTCGTCAGCGAACCAGTCCTCCCCCAGTGACCAGCCGCATGCATCAAAGCCCGTCGACCCCAATGCACCGCTGATCGTCCCTTGGGTCCCAACGCGGCGACGTAGTAGGTGTGTGTGTCCGACATCCTCGTCATCTCCGTGCGTTCGCTAAAGTATCGGTTTAGCCTCTCCATCGAGGGAACTTGGAGGGAGGCTGAGAACAAGATCAGAATTGCGAAAATACAGTCAGTGAAATGAAGACTCACACAACGGCGTGCTGGACGGGTAGGAGACGTGCTTTCGTCCTCGAAGCGCATTTTCGGCACTACTGGAGGGAAACAGGTCACTCGTTTTGCCAGCTTCGGTCGCAAAGAGGGAGGCGGCGTGGGTACAGCATGTTGCACTCCTTGAACTCGTCCAACCTTCATCGGGGTCCGGGATAGTGTGGTGTGGACAGAGCGGGGAGTATTGGTGATCTGGGCCAATGCTGGCCTTCTCCTACAGGCGGCCGGGGTCCTCGATGGCGAAGAGATACCCTTGCGGATAGTAGGCGCGGCCACTGATGCCTCAGAAGACGATTCCAAGAACCGTGACTGAGGGTTTGATGGGCGCACGAACGGAGAAGGGGAGCGAATGCCGATTGAGGCTGCCAAAGACACTACCGTCTGGTTGGCCTCCGCCGATACGAACAACGAATCATTGCGGTCAGCATCCTCTGAAGGAGCGTTGTACGGAAGCCGCAAGATGGGATTCGTCGCGTGCTCCGACAGACGCCATGCAGATATGCGTACCTACACAACATTGACTGTCAGCAGGGACACCACAGAAAGTAACTAACAATGCTCACCAGTCCTTCGCCCACCTCCATCTCGTACTCGTCCTCGTCGGTAGCAGCCTCGTCAAGGGGAAACATGGCGTGATAGACAATTTTAATGAGTTCTTCGCTCCTTAGAGCCCGATGCCAAAACTCGCGCGCCCATAGATGCTGGAAATTGAATGGTAAGCATTCGTGGATAGGGACGTGCTTCGTATCGGCACTCACCTTGGTATCCGCCCCCCAACGCTCACGGAAATATTCGAGGGGCTTGACCCGAACTGGTCTTGGCGAAGCCCGGGTCGAGGTCGAGGTCGAGGGCGATACTCCTAGCTCTGTCGCAGGAAGGGACGGTGCCATCCTCTGTAAGCGTCGCACGTTAGAATACTCATCCCGGAAAGCACTTCCAAAAACTTACCCTATCAGCCTCCGACTCGTAACCAAATCCTCGGACGTCCTGCTGCAGACGCTCAAACTCCGTTGGTTTCCGGAGATCGTCAACTGACGGGAACGACATCGTTTCCGCCATTGTGTATATATTCTGAAAATACGCAGCTCGGTGACCGCCATAGATGTATTCAGTGGTGCACTTACGAAGTCGCTGCTAACGGTGGGAACCGAAAAGACGTCTGGATCGTCCATCATCTGGGATGGTGAACTCCCTTCCGCGGCTGTGGCGTACAGACTACCCCGACTCTCGCCAGGAACGAATTTGTCCTATCAGACGCGCAATGTCAGTCGGTGAACCAAAGGTGTGGAATGGGCATCCTTACCGTTTGTTCATCGATCGCTATTGAACACTGAATGCCGACTGACGCCCTTGAGACCGGCTCACAAGTTACGGAAGCATCCTTTGAGATACGCGATGTTAGTCGCTGCATCAAAAGCATGAAATAGCCATGCTTACCTTAACCTCACGTACCTCCGATGTAAATTGAATGCCGACGGATGTCCTCAAGGGCTCAACGGCATCGATGCGTGCTACGTTTCCAGAAGGGATTGATGCCGTATTGTCCATTGCCTGCAGCTAGAACAATGAGGAAATATGGTACCAAACAGTGGACAAAACTCACCTCGAAGTTTTCGCCATGCTCTGCCTGTTCCGGTACTTGGATATCCTCCAAGACCACCTCGCCCTGTCTAATTTGGCCTCCGGAATGCGCTTCCACCGTGCTTGAGACAACAGAATCGATGGCACTGGATGTGACCGTTTCGGAGGGGCCGCAAACTTCGACGAAGAGAGTGGGGAGATTGTCCCAGCCGGCGGAAAGGGAAGCACTTCGGGCAAAGAAACCCATAGCAAAGGCTACCAAGACGGCGATGACGGTGGAACCAGCGAAGGAAGACGGCCAAAGGCGAGAGCCAACTCGGGTGACACTGGCAGGAAACTGCGTGGGCTGGGGACGGACAGAAACCAGCGTGACTGCGTCGTCCACGGGCGTCGTTGCTGCAAGTGTCACTTTGACAACGGCGACTCCGGGTTCGAGAAGCTGCCAGATAATCCCTTGGGGAGGAATATCGTCTAGGGGCACATCCGCGTCTTCGGGATCGTTCGGTGGGCTGTTCGCCGTCAGGACCGTGACCAGGCCGACGGGCTGCAATACGCTGGGGTCGGAGAGGATGACCACACCTTGGAAGAAGGTATCGCCCAGTTCCGTCCAGGTAGTGTTGGGGTCTAGTAGCCCGACATCAGCCAGGACAGCGTCCAGCCACCCCCAACTGATGTTGGTGGTGGGTAACAGCTTGCTGGCCGACGCTGAAAACCAAACAGCCACAACGGTTTGAAGTATGAAAGCTGTGAAGCTGAGTAACATGGTGGTGATATGCGATCAAGAGGAAGTAACGTTGGATTTCCCGATCCATAGCTGGTTATATACCCCCGATCTTCCTTCGATCGTTGACTGCTCCGTGACCGACGCGTCGAAGGGTTTCACGCGTCCTAGACAACAGAGAAGAAATGCGATGAAAGGCGGGAGATGAAACGGTAGGTCGAATTTGAACCCTTGAAAGACGGACGCGCATTGAGTGTGTCACTCGTATATTCGAGACGATTTAAATCTCACAGTGTCTCGATCACTTCCTGAAATCGGGCCAAGGCGTGGTTGTAAAACTGGAACAATATTCTCCCTAGGCGTCAGGTCGATGAGTCGGATACGACTGCAGCAAGTTCGCCGTCTATGGGGAGGATGGCCAGCATCCCATCGATACCATATTGACATCTGACCGTCGACGGTCTATGTAGCTCGCATTCGATTTCAGGGATACCTCGTGTAAGCAGTCGTAAAGACAACGTCGTTCAGATTTGACCCAGTTTTACTTGCTTCACGAACAAATCAGTCGCATGAAAAAAGTAATACAAATACTAGATATGCGCTTACCCGATGGAATATCATCAAATTTAGTCAAGGACAGCCCTCATAATGTCTGGTTCCTCGGCTTGGCGGTTTGCCTCTGACAGCCAAAGTCTCCATATGTCTACTGTAACATTTCTATAAAATGGAGGCTTAGAAGACTTACGGGACAAGTTGTTATACGAGCTTACCACGCAATACTAGGATCCCGGGACGTCACCGTTTGGCGAGGAGATCTTAACAGAGACGTCGACTTTTCTGTAAGTCCAGGCTCGATCTGTCCATCAGATTCTTCAAACGCTGCTTTAGCTGAAGAATATCCTCCAGGATAGGCCGTCCTTCGTCAGCTTTGATAGCGTTTCCAGCTGACAGCGTATTCAACATATCCAAGAAATGCTCAATCTTCGTCTTCTAGTCGATTTCCTCCGGTTCTGCAACATCGTATCGACGTTGGGAAGCCGAGAATCTGGAAGAATATTTTCAGTCACCGCGACAATACCATGGGTTCGTATATCGACGGCCCATAAAAGAGGTTCGAGGCCGGATCGTGGACAATCGATTCACCCACACACTTTCTTGTGCATGATATCCTCATTAATTAAACCTGTGAGATGAATACAATAAACAGGATGATTTTGGGAAGGCATGCTGGAACATATGCTCACCTTTGTTAGAAATTTGCCGAAATTTACCCGTAGGGGCACACCGCTGAGGACGAATTTCTCGGGCCGAGTACAAAGACGTGATTTCAACGAGAGAAGGACGCGAGGAAGTCGAGTGGGTTCCCAAGTATTGGTGCCGCCAGACGCGAATGGTGCCCAGCAGACCTTCGTCCTGTAACATCGATGAAATGACTGAGCATTTCTGGGTGCCACGCATGAAAAAAAGCTAAATCAGCGTCGAGTTCTTGTAATCCTGAGCACTGCGGCCACCCAGGAGAAGAGAGAAAGAGTTCAATATGAACCTAGCTTCACTCTTCCGGTTACTATGGGTGAAGCGCCAGCCAAGTGACCGTCGCGGAAGAAAATCATGGTGGCTGTGCCACACATCCGGCAACTTGAACTTTGATGCCCGGTCCTTCACCAGCCACCACCTCGATGAACGCGCCCAGATGTAAGTGCACCGTTGTCTGGTACCGACAGAGTCTAATCCGCCGACAGTCTCGTTCCCAGACGCCGACACGTCCATATACTCGTCCGACGGCATCCACTTCCGGCTACACCGCATCAATCTCACCCTCAATTCTCACATCCCCCTTCAAGACGATCCCCTTCCTGAATCGTCCAGAATACTCGAACTTTTGTTCAAATTCCTGTATAATGAGCCACGGTCTGACCTTGCGAGGCTTTCGTTTGCTGTTCTTCTCCCACTTGCCGAGGCGGCTCACAAATATCGAGTATATGCTGTCATCAGCTCCTGCAAGAACGCGCTTCGTCCTTTTATACCTACTCACTCGAATTCTGAGTGCGGCGCTCATATGGATGGACCATCCACTCGTCGACGAGGCAGCTACACAGTCCGTTGCTTTCTCTGCCGAGGAAGTTGTCCGGTAGCTCGACGCTGTGTACTTGGCACATTGGGTGAGCCGTCCTGTCATTTCTTTGCTCATTACTCAAGCTATAGATCCTATACTATTGCTCTTGTATGACCACCCTCTCCGCTGCTCTGCGGTACCACGACCCCATTTCTCGTCACTGGGAAGGCACGAAAGACCAGGTCGGCGCCAAACCTATGGCCAATCCCTGTGAAGTCTGGAGAGAGCTCTGGGCGAATGTCGCGTTCGACATAGATGGGCACCCGGAAAAGCTCGTCGATGGGGAAAGTGTCTGGAGAAGGGCTCACGAGACCATGGAGCCCCCCTAACAGATTTCGGTGTGCAAAGTGTTGCCTCATCATATTTTCTCAAGGTCTTCAGTCATCGTATCGACTTCATCAGGAGCTGCTTCGGAAATACCCTTATCGAGCAGGTTGAATAGCTTATCGTAAATGTTGCTTCGACTTGACTAGTCCACCGGAACATGAGTTCCTGACCCTGACGATACGGGAAGCTGGGCGGACAGCCGCATACCTCATGGCAGACCGGTTGAACGAAAGTTTTCCACACCGGAATGAGCGCCACCTGCTGATGTGGATAGGACCAACACAGATGGAATGCCATCTACTGATGTGAAGTCATCTGCGTCGACGACCCTATCACCTCCCAGCGCTGTTTCTGCTGAACACGAATTGCTTGATCATACTTCTGGTGCACGACTCACAGGAATAGGCTGGACCTCTCGACTGTTTTTCCCTGCAGGTTCTTCTTCTCGGTCATCAGATACTATCACGTTGTATCGTTCCATGTTCTTATGACGATGGACCTCCGGCGTTCGCAGAGATGCGTTACCCTGGAACACCTACTCCTCCAGATCGCCGACAGGAACACTCCGGAGTACGCCTCGTCTTCACCCAGGTATGTATTTACGGTTTGGATGGTTCTCCAGCTGGTGACGCAAGCGCAGGTGCGCAAGTCACCGCAATCTGGATACTCGAGTCTAGGGCTTGTATTCCGTAGTGAAGCATGTGGAAAGAGATCCGTCGGTGGCGTCCCCGGAGACGATAAATATGCGGGAAAGACTACGGTTACCAAAATGGACTCGTTTGCAGCAGGTGAGCTTGGTCACTTCGGATCACGAGAAATTTATTTAAATACACTCAGGCATATCTGGCGGAAGAGGCTCGAGTGCGTGATCTTGAAAGCATGGTAGAAACCCTCCGATGCAGGCCCCAGACTGCGCCTGCTATGTATCTTACTTAGTACTGATGCAATATAAAATGGCTGTTAAAATCACTCAACCGCTTTTTACGGTACCAAAGACCAATATTCACCCCTTCGATGATCAACGAAAGGAGCTCGTCGACTAACTGGCGATGATAGCAAGTCCTCGTCCTACTCTTTTCTAGGTCCACGACATCTCTTCGCTCCTGATTGATACCCATAGACTCAAATGGAGTCACTGATTTCGTCTGTGCGTCTTCTTTGGCCACCGACTAGTTCGTTCCATGAAGGCCTGCAGTGTCCGAAAAGGATCCGTGGATTTGAGGAGATGTGTATTTAGGGGTTGAATATGTATTAGTAGGTGACGTCTTGGTTGGTCCTGATGACGGTGAAATGGGACTCAATCCTGTACACGTCAAAGAAGATTTCGCCATGAACATCATCGGGTGTGGAGTTGGTCATAATACGATTGTTGATGCAAGGTGATGTCTAACCCCACGATGGAATATTATTATTCAAGCGGCTATCTGGGAGTGCGAAACCGGTTTTCTATTCAATACGCGATCATGATACCAAGGAGCGATCGTACTTCGTAAAAGAGCTCACGTCAGAGCTGTGTGTCATGCCGAAGTACAGCCACCACTGACGCGAAGTCGGCGGCGCTCCTGGAACAGCACCTTGGCTCTGGACCACCACCTCCTCTTGCCATCGTCGAGTATAATCTTACTGAAACGCGCCGCTCAACTTTGCAGAGATGCAAATAGCGTCTCATGGAGCGCGGGCTGCAACCCGCGACATCTCCGCCTTCGTCGTTCCAAAATTACGGACGACGGCAACCAGATCCATTCATGTTTCTGCGCACCCAAGCTTGTTACCTGCCGGCACCTCAC
>JAUEPT010000406.1:0-23445 GCA_030435635.1 Armillaria borealis | reverse complement strand
TGAATGAACGAATAGAAGAGCGAACCTACGGACCAAGCTTTGGCAATCAGGATGAGTGCGCGTCCGATATTGGATCAGTCACCTTCGAATGACTAGGCGAGTTATATAAAAGATCACAAGAAAATGTTAAATCCTAGTACATTCCAACGGGGAGCCTCCGGCTGCGTGGTCAGTCAGGCCTAAAACGCGCATGGTATAAGCACATCGTCAAAAGGTTAGGTGATACCTCACCCGGCGTGATTACGTCCATTCAGCAGCTTCAACATCGCACAGCCTGAAATCTATCTCCCACCCATATTTGGTCTCTTTACAACCCTTGGTGGCTATTGAAGATTTTGCGCCAATATGGCCATCGCGACTTCGAATTGAGAGTTAGTCGCGTCGTAATTCTCGTTCAAGTTCACTGACCTTCTGCAAAGACCCTTCGCAATGTTGGGAGCCACGATTACAACAGCTCAGTCTCTGTATAGTTGAAGCTTGACGCGTGACGCTGCAAGCATGTACAGGAGACGGTCACCAATCTACGCGCATGCTGGAGTTTCCGAATATGAGGCCTGGCGAGGAGTGTTTTTTAATCGTATCATTGGATGCAAGAGCAGTAAATTTCATGGCGCATATTGGTTTTATTTGTGGATGGCTTGGTGCGGTGAGAGCTAAGAGAGCGTCGCCTTGGTCCTAGGTGGTAAGAGTATAAAACAATTTTTGATCCGAATGTTGATCTCCGACCACCATCTCTCTATCGCTATTACCTCCATCCCGATCTCTTGCCTACCTCCCATTGATATCGTTCGAGTCGCTATACAAGATATACAATATTCAAAGAACTCTAACTAGGATCGCTCTCGTCACGAAAGGTCATAAGGTGCGTGAGCTGGATATCGATACCGAGCTTCAACTAACGGATTGCGTTTCTCCTCAAAGGAGTCTCGGTCTCACCTAGCGTAGCAGGAAATCTCAGCAATGATTTCATGTGACGAAGTCAACAGGAGAAGAAGGGCACGTAATACGTCGGCACCAGCGCCCAGACCGGACTCAGCGGTGCACAGTTCATGTCCGCGACTAGCAAAACGAGATAGAAAGCGAGGGTAGCCGTCTTTCAAGACTCAGGCTTCAAGCCACAATCAAAACTCGCGTTGTCCATCGTCTTCCTGGTCTGGAGGCAAGAGTAGCGATCCCTACATTAAAGGCGAACTTTTTCGTTCCCTACGAGCTGCTGGTTTTTCAATGCTGCTGGTTGAGATGAAGTACCGAAAACAATGAACACAAGGTATGTGACATGCATATAAACAGCCAGACTTCCCTCCTCATTCGTCTTCCTGGTTTTCAGCGACGATAATGCGGAATTTATGGTACAGAAGTCGAAGACAAAGCCCAAGGAAAAAACACATAGTTCACTCCCACTTTTCTCGGTCCTTGTAGCCCAAACGCGGGAAGTTTGCCCAGCCATCCTTGGTTCCTTCGTCTTCCCCTCCACCTGTGTCCTTGTTCGTCCAGACTCCCTTTCAGATTCGTCAGGAGCGACTTTATTCGTGGCAGGGTATGGAATGTTAGAAGAAAGAGCTTCCGTATCATGCTTACAATATTGGGTTCCTCCTTGTCAAGAGGGCAACCGCCAAAATCGGAACGAACGCAATTGTCGACAGATAATGTCCAGGATGCCGCCATTAGTCTGGAGTGCGACGCGTCCTACTACCGCACGATTCCTACCAAAGGGTCGCATCGCACCAATTCTCCAAGACTGGCTTGCGCGCTGCAATTGCTGGGAGCTAGGACCGAAACACTTTGGCGAGCTACATCTGGCACGAATAGAAGATTGAAACGATCGCTAGGGAACCCTGTCGTCCAATGCAGGTATCTCGTTTGAGTGCTCGCAAAACAAGCTTGAGCCTAATAGTATTCGGTGCACTCTGTGCTGTGAAACACGGGTCTCTCGGAACGCTCAGTATTCCCCGATACCGAGTAACTGTGTCGTTTACTGGTTCTTCAGGGTCTCCGATGACTCATTCTTCACATCTTCGCCGTCGGAGGAACTCGGTGCGACGCGCGTCCAGTTCCGAGCGGCAGAGGATTACCAAGGGACGTAAGTATTTATGGCATGTGCGAGTCAACGAGGAGCCTGGAATGTTGGTTTGATGAATGGGAATTGAAGATGAAGGTGAGTTGCGATAATTTCGATACTTCAATTCCACAGCTAAACCGTTTTCGTTCACAGTAAACTTTTGCTTCAAGGTCTCGCAGCCCATATGGCGTATCTGCACTCTTTCGTTGTACTCGCATGTACTTCTCACGAAGACCTTTTTTCGGCAAGCGTAGAAGAGCATGAATAATCACTACAAACGATCCTTTCCTGGCACGACGCGCTTCTATGAGCCGATAAATAGGAATGCTGACCCGAGAACAAGAGCTTTCGTCACAGCGTGGGCAGTCTTTTGCAATGTAAAACCACCGTTTACCGCATACAGTCTCGCTGAATAAGACTAGAGATCTATGTGGTAACCACTGGCAGTGGAATAAAAGGGACTGTGCCCCTGGCTATTCAGCAATCCTCAATCATGGCAGATCTTAATATGGCTACGGTGATGTCGCTTTCTGGACGAGTAGGCCTCGTTACAGGCGGAGGAACGGGGATGTGTGTTCCTTGATTCTCGATTGCGACTCATTGTTGACTCTCCGACAGAGGATTTATGATTGCGAAAGCTTTTGCTGCAAATGGTGCCAAGGTATATATCACTGGGCGCAGGCTGGATGTCCTAGAACAAGCTGCGGTGTCAGTCATAGGTACCCCAGGATCGATTGTCCCGTAAGCAGCTGTTCTTTTCCCATGATGTTCGCCCCTGCAGCTGAGGTGCCTAAAGGATCCAGATGGATGTCACAGACGAAGAAAGCGTCAAGGCCCGGGCCAAGCACATTGAAGGAGTCGATGGCAAGCTCGATATCCTTGTCAACAAGTTCTCCACGGTTCTCCCTCAAACATACGCTAATTTCTTCGCCGTAGTGCCGGAATTGCCGGTCCCCTTCGTGACCCAGACTTCACCGCGAAGAAGTTCGCGGCGACAGATCCTTTTGAACCTGAGACGGTACAAACCTGGACGGACATCTTTGCACTCAACACTATCGCGCCGTTCTTCGTCGTACGCGCCTTCCAATCCCTTCTTATTAAAGGAGCGCGTTCCCGTCCCCAAGGCACGTCAAGCGTCATCAACGTCAGTAGCGTGGGGGCACAGGTGAACACGCCGACCCCCTTGACCTCTGTATGTGCTATTCCATCCCTTCCAGCTTGTCTATGTAAGCTGACCTAATGTAGGTTGCATACCTCATGACGAAATCCGCTTTGGACAAGCTCACGCTTGTTCTGGGGACAAGTTTCGCTCAGAGGGGTATCCCGATTCGGGTGAACGTCCTGGCGCCAGGCGTGTTTGCGTCACAATTGATTAGTCCCGAGGTGTTGGAGGCGATCAAGACGAAGCCTTTACCGGGGATGGTCGCACCGATACCTGCGAAGAGGCAAGGAACGTGAGTGTATTCAGTTGTTTGGATGGGATTGGATATTGATTAGAGTTTCTAGTGAGGTGGAGATGGGGGTGACGGCTATTTGGCAGCGTCTGATTATACAAATGGAGCGGTGTTGACTGTTGATGGTGGAGTATCGTTAGTTACTCCTTGACTATTCCGTGATTATCGGATGTAGAAACATCATGGAATCCAGGATATGCACGGGAAGTAGCCGGTCCGTTGGTTTGCCTGAATTAATTTCGGTAGAAGGAGCGACAAGTTATACATGTAGAAGAGTCATACTTTCCCGAGTTCGCACTTGAATCGCGTAGGATGGTATTCTCATATATTGTAGACTGCTTGTCTGGTGGTGCAAAGTGCATGAAGACCGACAAGTTTATGTCGCAAAGCAGCTTGACAAAAAAAAACATGAGGCAACGGTGCTGCGGGCCGATGTTCCACGTGGGCAAATCGCTGCCGAAGTTGCCGGATTAACTCAAGGTCGCATCGACAACCCTCACAATCCTCGCTAACTCGAACCGGATGTGAGTTTTTCTCCTGATTCTCTGCCTTGCTCCTCCTCCTCATCTTTATAGCTTGTGTCCCCTTGCTACTGTTTTGGTTCTACGGCGCTGCCTGCCTTTTTATCGTCTCGCGCACTCTCAGTTACTGAGGGTTTGGAGAAGTATCAAATTCACAGCAACGAAGAGTCGAAAAACGAAAAGGTGAAAAACACTTGCATCTGCATGTTTGTCTAATGATTTGATGTTGATACGTTTGTACAGACATGGAAGCAACCGCCGGTGAAGATGGACATTCGCCTCCCTCACCTCTTCCGCGACGGTCGGAGGAATCGTTGCTTGATAGCGTATGTCCTCATGTTTATGAGCAGGAAAGGTTTGTTAATTATACGGGCACATTCTCAGGAATGTCATGGCACCGGGGGTTTTCGAGCAGGACCTACCGAATAGCTCACGGAATCCATTGAAACATATCTATTGCAGATAGCAATGTTGCAAGAATACTCCACTACAGACTCTGGTCCGTTTTTTTTTTCAGGAACATCAATTAGAATGAATACCTTCCTCCTTCTCCTGCTGACGGGTTGTGCGAACAAAAATAAACGCGTTGACAGGTCAATTCAAGTAAACATTCCACCACTCATTACTGACCACACGTTCAATACGGATCTCTAGGGAAGCGGTCACCGCAGATATGATATGTCCTGAGGCATCAGGAAAGACCTCTGGCCTCCAACAGGATTAGAACAACATTGGGCCGTCCCACCATTATCAAAGTGGAGTTGAAGCAAAATCTTAGTGCCGGTGAGAGGGATCAGCCCTTCTTATAAACTCGGCTCAGTTCAAGAACTCATTAACATCACTTGCCAGCCTCCATAAACGTTCGAAGTGTCTTAAAGGCTCGGGACGTATCTTGACTCAAGAGTCATAGCTCTTTTCTTCACATGGCCGTATTCTTCATTGTACTCATCGCATCACTCCTGGTAGCCCCGCTGCTTCACTGGTGGTTCAAGCGACCCTCAGTCAAGCACGTCAAGGGACCACCATCGCCCTCTTTCTGGCTAGGCAAGTCATCTGAGGATCACTGCATACAAACATCAGCTCACACACCATATACTAGGCCACCAACGTGTCCTTCGCGATCAAGATAACGCAGGTGATCTCGAAACGAAATGGCGCAGGGAGTACGGCACCCTTTATCGTATCGGGGGCTGTTTGGGTGTAAGCAAGCTCCTATTACACCTCTGCACCGGTCACAATGAAGCAATGATTCGTAGCAAGACGTCCTAGTAGTTTGCGACCCCAAGGCTCTCGAACACGTTTTCCGTCCCTCACGTCCCTACCCTAAATCTAAGGACGCTGTCTTCATACTGGGCCTCATCGCCGGTAAGGGTCTTGGCATCGTTGCCGGTGAGCTTTACCGTTGTCCAGCTTGTGCGCCAAACTGTATTTAACATCTTTAGGCGAACCCCACCATCGCCAACGCAAGATTCTGAATCCAGCATTCTCCACTGCGCAACTTCGGAATTCGCAGGTTATCTTTCAGCAGTGCAGTGACAAGGTAGGTTCATCCGTGCATCAAACAAATGTGGAAGTTAGAGGAAATCTACGCAGCTTGTGAATGGTATAAAGGGATCTCTGACCGGTACCGGCACTGGTGACACTATCAATATTTGTGCCTGGACAAGCAAGACAACCCTAGATATCATCGGTCTAGGTAAGTGAGATACATGATATCCACTCGCCAGTCAACCTAACATCGACCATAAGCCTCCTTCCGGTATGATTTTACTTCGCTCGATGGTTCGGAAACAGAACTAGAACAAGTGATGAAGCATCTTTTGTAAGAGGTGTCTTTCTTTCCACACAACGAAGTTCATCATATCGAAAATACGATTCAGTACCGCCTCACAGACTAATCTATCAGCAGCAGAGCTTATCCTCATAGACTTGATACGAGTGCTTCCAGATGCAGTGCTAGAACTTCTACGGCTGATTCCAACTCGAGAGGTTCGTCAACTCCTCAGCGTAGGAAACACGGCCAAGAAAACCGCCCGAGAAATCATGGCTAGCCATAACGGAATGCAGACGTCAGAAGGCGGTGGAGATATCCTTGATATCCTTGGTCAGTCCGCTCTTTCCGTCCAATGCACCTATGAACATGATTTCATCTCTAGTGAAAGCGCGCCTGGCAGGGAAAATGCAGGACGACGAAATCGAGGGCCAGCTAATGTCTGTGTTGTCTCTTTACTTGTTCCTCATCTTGATGTGATTTTTTTCTGGTTCTAGGACATTCGTCGTTGGCGCAAACGAGACGTCGAGCACGAGTCTATCATGGCTACTATACGAACTCGCTGTTCATCCCGATCATCAGTCCATGATCCGCGCAGAGCTGAAACAATCCAACAACTACGACTCTATGCCATTTTTGAACGCCACTATAAAAGTGAGCACGCCTAGTAGCTACACCGGACACCCATGTTCACCTCTAGAAACAGGAGTCTCTCCGTCTACACTCAAATGTACCTTCCTTGATACGGACCGCTCCTCACGATGATGTTCTACCTCTCTCTGGAGGAAAGACGCTTGCGTTACCCAAGGGGCAGACACTTGTTTGTTCTCTCTACCTATACAACCGGCATGAACTTCCTATATCACTTCAATGCCATAAACTTGACGCGTACTTTTTCTAGTCTTCCATCTCTCTGGGGAGACGACGCGGAAGAGTGGAACCCGGCTCGGTTCCTTGATAACCCTCAGTCTGTATCTCTGGGTGTGTATGCTAATCTGTGAGTATGGCCCCGGGCTTTGGGCGTGATCTTGAGACTTATTTGGCGGGATGCTAGGATGTCATTTGGTGAGCTCCATCTCGGTGTGTTTTTTCTTTTACTTACGTATCTCTTTAGGTGCTGGACCCCATTCGTGCATCGGGTAATTGCCTGCCGCGTTTGACTTTCCCGGTTGCTGATCCTCATCTGACTCTCGTAGGTGGAGATTCGCGTATGTATCTTCCTCCTCTTCTCAAAACTTGCCTTATTCAAGCTGGTCGATGAAATACAGGGTCATGCAAATACAAACTATCCTAGCCAACCTGATCCTAAACTTCGAATTCAGTTTGCCCGAGGGAGGTGTCAAGATTCTGCGGTTTCCCAGCTCACCGGCTGTTGTACCTATTGTGAAGGGCGAAGCTCATTTAGGCTCTCAGCTACCCTTGAGGGTGAGAGTTTTAGAGTGAATGCCAGGACTGAGTGTATGTATTAGTGTAATACGTTTCGAGAATCCGACTCATTTTTGTTCGTATTCACTACCAGACCTTGAGAGATTAACAACGCTGGTGTAACGGATAATGTCGCTGAGTCGAGGGGCTCGATTCTGACTTTCATTTCTCTGCAACGGGTTGGAAGAGTACGCCCGCCGCTCTTTTCTTCAGTGGCTATCGTTCACCAGGTTTACTATATCAAGATCTAACGTAATCGATGAACAAGGCAGCTCATGTTGAAGACATCTTCCCTGTCGATTAAGGGCTTTCAGTCTGCCTACTTGGATCTCGCATTATATCGTTCTCATTGAGGGTAGGAATACATTTGCTCTTGTTAGATGAAAACTAATCTTCGCCTTGTGGCGCCAGCAGGCCTTACAAGATTGGCGGCTACTATATGTCCTTCCCCACACTCTACAAAACTATGGAGGCGCTCCAGATGCCTAATCCTTTGAACTACGACGATGCCCTGATCGAATTTGCCATAAACTACTGGCTTTGCGACAACGACATGAATGTCTTGGCTGCGTACATCGACTGGAAGGACGATGGACCCGGTATGATGTTGGTGTCGTCCAGCTTCAAGGTACGTGCTAGGGCCATATGATCTACTATCAAACTTTGACAGGCTCTAGTATATTCCGTACGGCATGCCCAATCCTGGCGACTTAGTAGAAAGCGACAGAGACAGGAATATTGTGAAAGAGTGGCTAATGAAAGGCGCAGGCGTGAAGGCCTCCGAGTTCAAGGATCACAATCGACGGGATACATCTGAGAAAGGTGAACTTCGAGAATCCGACGCAGACACCTGCTGAGATGATGGCTGAGATGATGAATGCGGCGCCCCCCACTCAAACCATACACTAATGCCTTCATTGTAGTGCTGGAATTGGCGGTTTCCTTCGCGACCCAGATTTCACTGCGAAGAAGTTCGCAGCGACAGATCCTTTCGAGACCGAGACAGTACAAACCTGGACGGATATCTTTGCACTCAACACCATCGCGCCGTTCTTCATCGTACGCGCTTTCCAATCCCTTCTCGTCAAAGGAGCGCGGTCCCGCCATGAAGGCACAGCAAGTGTCATCAACGTCAGTAGCGTGGCGGCAAAGATGAACACACTCACCCCCTTGTCCTCTGCATGTGCCATTCCATCCCTTTCAGCTTGTCTAAGCTGACCTGATGTAGGTTGCATACCACATGACGAAAGCTGCTTTGGACAAGCTCACGCTTGTTCTGGGGACGTTTTGCTCAGAGGGGCATCCCGATTCGGGTGAACGTCCTGGCGCCCGGCGTGTCTGCGTCACGATCAGTTAGTCCTGAGGTGTTGGAGGCGGTCAGGACGAAACCTTTACCGGGAACCTTGGTCGCGCCGATACCTGCGAAGAGGCAAGGAACGTGAGTATGCTCAATGTTTGTGTGGGATTGAATATTGAATTGAGTTTCTAGCGAGATGGAGATGGGGATGACGGCGGTTTTTTTGGCGGTATCCGATTATACGAATGGAGCGATGTTGAGCGTTGATGGTGCAGTATCGTTGGTCAATCCTTGACTCTTTGATCATCTGACGTAGAAATATCATGGAATCCAGAATGCCTGTCGTGGTGCACGGGATATTTTGCAGACTGAAGCAGCTGGCCCATTGATTTTTCACGAAGAGCCATTCGAGTGAATGCGATACCACCTGCAGGCTGCGCCGTTTTTGACGGAAAGTCTTGGGTGTCACCCGAGTTCAAAGTGTAAGATGTCTGACAGCCCTACGTGTACTCTTGTTCCGCACAATTTGACGCCAACGACGGCGGATGTCCAATCAATATTGGTAGAAAGAGGGAGGTAACTGTTAAGAATCAGGGTATTTGAGTAATACACGAGGTAATGAATACTCGAGTAAAACCCAAGTCGTGAGCGAGGATGTCCGAAAACCGAGTTCTAACCACCAAGAGGGATCCGTAAGAATGCTAACAAGCGCTAGGCGTAGTTAACGAGAGCGTCAGCAAGCGCTAGGCGTAACTGACTGGGTTTCCGACAAGCGCTAGGCGTAGTCGGGAAGCAGTTGATTGGCAAGCGCTGGGCGTAACCAATCAGGAATGCTTAAATCACACAGTAAAGTGGATGCTTGAAGAGTAGTAAAATTAGCTTGAGAGATCCTAATACAATTTATCTATGAGTTTATATACTAAGGGAAGGTTCGAGTCATTATTATTCTACAATGTTCCATTATATTCTAGTATTGGTACGAAGAATCAAGAAAGTAACAGAAAGTAATAGAAAATACAAACGAGTCACTGTTAAGACCGAGAAGGCCGAGTATGGGCATGTGTTGACTCATGCACCAAGTCAACGGATACATGAAATCCATAACAGGTAACGGATCGACGCCTTAAACAAGAGTGAAGCTGCAGAAGAACCGTACGTTCCTGAGTTGGCACTTGAACCCCGTAGGACGGTATTCCCATACATTGTAGAGTGCCTACCACTGGGTGGTGAAAAGTGGATGAAGACCAAACAGTCCACATCGCAAAGCAGCTGTACAGGAAGTAGCGTCGGTGTAGATTCAATTCACGAGTTATGTGCGATTCGGCTGGCTGATCACTTTAATTAATGGATAACTATAAGGACTATTCATACGATAGTTGTATGACCGAGTTTTCCACTGGTCCGGCGATGCGGATGAGAATACAGGCACAGACGTATCGATGAATTGGGATTTTCGCTCATCAAACCATGGTCCATCTCGCGGTGAGATGTACGCTACGATACCTGGGGAAATAGCAGCCGCATTGGCTCAGTTTGTAGCCAAGGCAGTAAGGATAGTGAGGATAAGAATCCTGGCATTGATACTTAGGCTAGTGGTGAGAAGATGAACACTGACTGAAGCTGAAGTTTGAAGAGCCACGTGTCGCCGAGCCCGGCATCCACGGCACCTAACAACGATGACGCACAGTCCGTGCAGTACTAACCGATGACAAAGGTCCCCGCATCTACGGCGAAGTCGGGGCTAACGCACTATCCTCGGTCCTCAGCTTTAGATCCCACTGACGGCTTATCCTATCTATATATTAAGACAGGTCGACGAAAAGCTGACATAATAAGCGGACCTTGAAATTTCCGGCCATTGCCATACCCCGGCCAATTCCGGCTGAGTTTCAATTCCGTTGCACTGCCGCCACTGCCGCCTCTCTACAGCAACGAGTTTCAATTTCATTGCCCTCTACCAGTTTTCTATCCCCCCTGGCATGGCTGGCACCCAGTATTCACTGAACATAGACTATCTGCCAACTATGCATGAGGCTGACAGGATGCTGTAGGCTCCAAAGTGAGTATTAAGCTGATTCAAATAATGAGCATTGAGCAATGAGTTGACAACAAACATCAAATGACAAGTTAGCAGGTAGAATAAGGGACCAGGAGACCATTCAAGGATAGGTAACACATATACATGTACTGACTACTTATGCAATGCTAATTTGCTTAATATGAGGCTTTTACAAGGTTCAAGCCTTCCTCTGGGCCCCAGCAGGTAGAAATGGCAAGGATACTATTCAGCTATTGCATGCTAATTTATTTTGTCATAGCAATATGAGTCTTACCCTGTAATAAACAGCCATTGACATCTCACCAAGTTTCAATTTTGCTGCCTCTACCAAGCCTCTACTCTCCCCACAGCACATCATTAGCATGACTGGCACCTGACTGAGCTTCAACTTAATAATTATCCATGCTACAGCAAAAAAGTGAGTATCAAGCAACAAGCAATGAACATGGAACAATGAGTTGTCAATGAGCATTAAATGTTGAGTTAGCAGGTGGAATCAGGGACTATTCAAGGATACGTAACAATACATGTACTTAGTATGTCATGTAGTAAATTTGTTGCTTAATATGAGCCTCCTCCACATTCAAACTGTAAAACAAGCTGTCCTCAACACTGAATCTAAGTCTTATAGAAATCATCAGAGCTCAAATGGTGACCATAGCAGCCTGCCATGTCAGATATCCAAGCCAGGACTGAGGGAGGGATATAAGAACCAGAATAAATATCTCTCCCTCCCTCCCACAGGATGGTGCAGGTAGGGATGTGCACCATATCCATAGTATGGTAGTTATATACTATAGCATATATGGATATGGGTCCATACCATGGCCAACTTTAATGTTGCTTTAATGACCTAAAATACACCCGTATTCATTCAGTTTGAATATGGTCATTCAGGGAGAGGCAGAAGACTATCTTATGCCATAAAGGTCAGTACCTAAGGTCTAAAAGATGCACCTAACACTCACCCTTTGGCACCAGATATCTGTCATCATTGTCAAAGTGTCTGTATACAGACAATGGTATGGACATGGTACAGATATGACATCACCATACCATACTGTGGCCAATAATTTTTATATTGTCTATGGTCATGTCCTTAATGGTATAGTGCATGTAGCTAAGTGCAGGTACAGTCATCAACAATGATCACCAAAATTATGGGAGTCCCTACCAGTTCATTACAGAGGGAAGGAAGTTTTATGGCACTCATAATAAGCATTTTTCTCCAAACAAATAGCATAGATTCAAGTTTACAAGGGATTTATAGCAACATATCTTAGTAAAAAGCCGGGTTTGGGGCGGGCCCCAACAAGCCGAAGTCCCGTGTCGCAGTCAGGTTGCCAGGACCCGAGGTACGAGGGTCTGGCAATCGTGACGAAGACACGGGGCATAGGCTTGTAATCTCTATTTACGATATGGCCTTGCTGATTAAGATCAGAAATTTATGTCATTTAGGCAGCTACCAGGATTCAGGAACTGGCATTCCCCAATCATGGCAGATCTTAACATGGCTACAGTGGTGTCGCTTTCTGGACGAGTAGGCCTCGTTACAGCGGAGGAACGGGGACGTATGTTCCTGGAATCTCGATTGCCACGTCTCATTGTTGACTCTGATAGAGGATTCGTGATTGCCAAAGTCTTTGGTGCAAACGGATCCAAGGTATACATCACTGTGTGCAGACTGGATGTACTAGAAGAAGCCGCGGAGCCGGTCGCAGGTGTCCCAGGATCCGTTGTCCCGTAAGCAGCTGTCACGGTTCTCTCCCAATGGCGTTCGCCCCTGATGTGCCTACAGGGACCAGATGGACGTCGCAGACGAAGAAAGCGAAGGCCGGGGCCAAAAGGTCCCCGTCGCACAGTAGGCTTGACAAAAAATGACAACAGTAGAAAAGTATCAAATCAGTGCAGCAGGCCGATGTGCTACGTGGGAAAAACGCTGCCGAACTATGCACTGAGCTCTTTCTTTCTTAGGAACCCAGGCTCTGTTTTCTTTCCTTGTGGTTGTCCAAGTTGTAGATTTTTGTCTACGCCCGCGTCGCTGAGGCCGCCGATCGCCACCTCCGCTAGGCACATGACACTGCTGTCCACCGCTTAGAGGGACAAGTTAGCGCTAAGCCGTAAGATGCATGTATGCTATCGTGAATTTGGCCAAGTTACATATTCAATACAGATCTCTGGTCCCACGTAAAAATCGGAGCACACTTGTTCAAAGTGGAGCTGCATTAACGTCTTAGTTCCGTTGAGAAAGACCGGCTTTTCTTACCATATCGACTCGCCTAAGCTCAAGGATTCATCACTTCATTGGGCTATAAGAGCATCTTAAAAAGCCCCGAACGTATCTTGTCTCCGACTTGAAGAAACCCAGTGCTTTGCTCGCATGACCGCATTCTTCATTGTAGTCGCATCACTCCTGGTAGCCTCGCTGCTTCATTGGTGGTTCCAACGACCATCAGTAAAACACGTCAAGGGACCGCCGTCGCCCTCTTTCTGGCTAGGCAAGTCATCTGTAAATCACCTGAATACAAACACGAGCTCACGCGCCGTACTACCAGGCCACGAACGTATCCTTCGCGATCAAGATAATGCAGGTGATCTTGAAACGAAGTGGCGCAGGGAGTACGGCACCCTTTATCGTATTGGAGGCTGTTTGGGTGTAAGCAAGCTCGATGTATTTTCCCTGGTCACAATTGAAGCGATGATTCGTAGCAAGATGTTCTAGTGGTTTGCGACCCCAAGGCTCTCGGACACGTTTTCCACCCCTCATGTCCTTACCCCAAGTCGAATGACTATGTCTTCATACTGGGTCTTTTCACTGGTAAGGGCGTTGGCGTCGTTGCCGGTGAGTGTTACCTCAGCCCAACGTGCGCGCCAAACTGTAATTGGCGTATATAGGTGAACCCCACCAGCGCCAACGCAAGATTCTGAATCCAGCTTTCCTCCTCTGTGCAGCTTCGGAATTCCCAGGTTATCTTTCAGCAGTGCAGCGACAAGGTAGGTTCATCCGCACATCTAACAAATGTAGCAATCTGAGGGAGCCTATGATGATTGCAGCTTGTGAATGGTATCAAAGGATCTCTGACTGGTCTTGACGACACTGTCAATGTTCTTGATTGGACAAGCAAGGTTTCCCTAGATATTATCGGTCTAGGTAAGTGGGACTCGTCAGTTTCTCCCACTGGGTAACCCAACATGCACAAGCCTCCTTCCGGTATGATTTCAGTTCACTTGATGGTCAGGAAACGGAACTAGGACAAGCGATGAAACATCTTTTGTAAGAAGAGTCTTTCCTTTAATCCAATGCTCATGACTAACATCCGATTTCAGCACGGCCTCGCAAGCCAATATATCGGCACTAGAGCTTATTCTCGTAGCCTTAGTACGAATGCTTCCAGATTCCGTCCTAGGACTTCTACAGCTGATCTCTACCCGAGAGATTCGTCAGATCGCCAGCGTAGGAAACGTGGCTAAGAAAACTGCCCGAGAGGTCATAGCTAACCATAGCAAGATGCAGACGCTAGATGACAATAGAGATGTCGTTAACGTCCTAGGTGGGTTTACTGGTACCATCGACATACGTCGTTTATCACGATTACATCTCTAGCCAGAGCGCGCTCAGCAGGAAAAATGCAGGATGACGAGATTGAGGCGCAGCTAATGTTCGTGGCATCTCTTTACTTGCTCTTCATGATGTAATTTTTCTCTCGTTCTAGGACCTTTGTTGTTGCCGGACAGGAGACATCGAGCACTAGTCTATGCTGGATGCTATATGAACTCGCCGTGCATCCCGAACATTAGTCCATAATTCGCGCAGAGCTCAAACAATCAAACGACTACGACTCTATGCCATTTTTTAATGCGGCTATCAAAGTGAGCACGTTTAATAGCTACATCGTATACCTATGTTCACCTCTAGTAACAGGAGACTCTCCGTCTATACCCAATTGGGCATTCATTGATACGTACGGCTCCTCATGACGATATTCTACCGCTCTCCGGAGGGAAGACACTTGCCATACCCAAGGGGCAGACACTTGTCTGTTCAGCTTACCTATACAACCGGCATGATCTTCCCATATACTTCAAATGCCATAAGCTTGATGCGAATCTTTTCTAGTCTTCCATCTCTCTGGGGAGACGACGCGGAAGAGTGGAACCCAGCTCGGTTTCTTGATAACCCTCAGTCTGTATCTCTGGGTGTGTATGCTAATCTGTGAGTACGACCTTGTGCTTTGGGCTTTGGGCGTGATCTCGAGACTTATTTGGCGGGATGCTAGGATGACATTTGGTGAGCTCCATCTCAGCGTGTTTTTTCTTTCACTTACGCGACCCTTCAGGTGCTGGATCCCGTTCGTGCATCGGGTAATTGCCTACGGCGTTTGACTTTCCGTACCTCTCGGTTGCTGATCCTCATCCAACTCTTGTAGTTGGAGATTCGCGTACGTATCTTCTTCCTCTTCTCAATCTCGCCTTATTCAAAGCTGTACGGTGAAATACAGGGTCATGGAAATGCAAACAATCCTCGCCAACCTGATCCGACACTTCGAATTCAGTTTGCCCGAGGGAGGTGTTGAGATCCTACAGTTCCCCAGCTCACCGGTCGTTGTACCTATTGTGAAGGGTGAAGCACATTTAGGCTCTCAAGTACCCTTGAGGGTGAGAGTTTTAGAGTGAATGCCAGGACTGAGTGTATGTATTAGTGTAATACGTTTCGAGAATCCGACTCACTGTTTTCGTTCGTATTCACTGCCAGACCTTGAGTGATTAGCAACGCTGGTGTGGAGTCTCTGAAAAGCTCAGAACTTTCAGAGACTACTACGGCCGTAGCTTTCCTCCAAGTCTCTATAATCCCCTCGCAATAATTTTCTATCAAAAACCATCACTAACGGCTCTCAGTCTTGAGACATTCTACTAACTGATAACCACTGAACAGGCTTCCACTGATTGATATCATCTTGATCCTTGCCTGGCTCTGCGATTCTGATGATACAAACGAGCCAAATCACATGTAACGCGACATCTAGCATTTTCTACCTTGATTGAATTCGACAAAGCGTTTCAGCTACCTCACGCGTTGACGTCCTGCTCCGCGCGAGTTTTTGACTTTCCGCCCTTGACACTTTCGCCACGTGAGTCCAAAAAAGGGAATTCTCAGTCGAGCTGACCGGAAACACGGGTCAGCTCATCTTGTATCTTGACCACGACCAGCCGACGGTCACGGTCAGCCCTCGCTCTCCCCCTGCTCGCACGCGCCCACTTCCCCATGCCTATTATTCTGTGATCCCCGCTTGCACTAGTGGCCGCCACTAGACTGTCGACGATCACTATCCCTACGACAACAACAACGGCGACCGTGACCCCACAGAACAGGGCCGAACTCCCTGGCTCGCGTAGGCTGTCCCCCCTACGTGTGCAAAACTGAGAGGAACTGAGAGGATATCAGGAGGAGCTGCTGCTGTCCATGTTGCGCCTTATTTCTGTAGCCCCGAGTGGCAGCAGAGCGCGAGTACAGTAGTACTTAGTGTCACCTTAGCCAATGTATTCTCTGTAGATTTCCAATAAACTACTTCTTCACAAAATTGTGTCTCAAAAATACGATAGTGCCGTCGAATTTACGGTGACAGGCTCGGAGTACTTCCGCGCTATGTACTTAGCCGTTGTCGCCACTCGCCTTCACGCGAGCCAGCTCATCTAAAAATTTCCTTTTCTGAATGTCACGTCACAGTAACGCAGGGCGGAAAGTACTCAACTCTCCGCGCGCGAATTCGCGCCGGCTAATATGCAAGGAAAACGATTGAAACCGAGAGACGATTTTGACTCCAACAGTAGCTGAATTCCTCACAATGCACAGATTCTTCCGTATCATGTCCTTATCTCGCAGGTACCCGCCCCTCGCTGTTTCAACGGACCCGATGTGAATTCTAGCCGAGTAAAGCAATCTCGGCACCGGAAAATCACACCGGTCGACATTGTCGCGTTAGCGGTCTGCGCACGCGTGTATCTGGCTTCCTGGGATCACCAGAATGACTCGGAGCGCTCAGAGAGGTGGATGTGACCGCTCTTAAGGACGACCCATTACGCGCACGGTAGCTGATTTTTGGTATGAGGTCAGCAGAAAAGGGTATGCCCGTAGAAGGATGTGCCATGTGAAGGCGTATGCTCGATCTTTCCGCTATTCGTTGGATGACGACCGTATACGAGCAATTCGGGACTGAATCATTACGGCTCTTCCATTCAAAACAAGTGGCTAGATATACGTTAGGTATCATCAGGGATTCACCAGCGTAATTCCACCGTCAACGTTCAAGACCGCTCCGTTGGTATAATCCGACGCTGCCAAGTAAACTGCCGACATCCCCATCTCCGCGTCACTAGCAAGTCGGATTAGTATCACCTCTACTCCAGTACTGAAGGTGCTCACGTTCCATGTCTCCTTGCTGGTATCGGTGCCACAGATCCCGGCACTGGTTTAGTCTTCAGCGACTCCAAGAACTCAGTACTCGCCGACTGTGACGCAAAGATCCCAGGCTCCAGCGCGTTCACCCGAATCGGGATATCCCTCCCAGCAAAACTCGTTCCCAAAACAAGGGTGAGCTTTTCCAAAGCGGATTTCGTCGGGCCGTATGCGAACTAAGTAGATAGATAGAGTGAGTCCCATGCTCGAAAGGATCTAGGGGGTTACGTACGGATAAGGGCCCCGAACCGTTCAACTTTGCTGCTACGCTGCTGATGTTGATGACGCTTGAGGTGCCTTGGGGGCGGGAATGTGCTCCTTTGATGAGGAGGGACTGGAAGGCGCGGACAACGAAGAATGGGGCAATAGTATTGAGTGCGAAGATGTCGGCCCAGTTCTGTGCCGTCTCGGGTTCAAATGGATCTGCCGCAGCGAATTTCTTCGTGATAAAGTCGGGATCGCGAAGGGATCCGGCGAATCCGGCACTGCAAAGAGGTTAGTGTATAGAGGACCAGGAGCATCATAGACCAACTTGTTGACGAGTATGTCGAGCTTGCCGTCCATTCTTTCGATGTGCTGTGCGCCGGCCTTTAGGCTTTCTTCTTCTGTCACATCCATCTGAAGTCTGTGGGCGCGTTAGTAGTGAATATCTTGGAGAAAGATTGATTACTAACGGGACAGTGGATCCTGAGACGCCTGTGACAGACGCGGCGGCTTCCTCCAACACGTCCAGCCTTCGGCCAGTAATGTATACTTTCGCTCCATTTGCAGCGAAGGCTTTCGCAATGGTAAACCCTCTATCAAAGAATCAACCACGAGTCATAATCGAAAATACCGATGCTTACATCCCCGTTCCTCCGCCAGTAACGAGACCTACTCGTCCAGACAACGACATTACCGTAGCTATATTGAGATCTGCCATGTTCGGGGAATACTGAACAGTCTCTGCGACACGGTCTCTTTTATGGCAATTGCAGCATGTTTTTGGTATTATTCAGCGAGACTGCATCCCGGTGAGGGCGGTAGATAGTTGCTTTAGCATCCAGAATTGTCAGCAATTGTGACAAAGTTCTCATGGAGTCAACGCTCCCCATCGGGCGGTCGTGATGAGAGCAGCGCCAGGTTTGAATGCTAAGGTTGATGCTGTGGCTGAAGCTTCGATACCTTGGCGTAGGCGCACCTCGTGTGGCGTCGGAGTGGCAAGGGATGGCGAGTGAGGGAGGGGGCGGTGCCGATATAGGTGGGTGTGTCAATGACGAAGCGCGTAGACACTGAATGCGTCGAGGTGGGCACCAGCATACATAGACAAATGCAGCATGCATGCAGGCGACTCGAGATAATTCCCCGAATGAGGTCCTGTATACGTGAGGCTGAGTGCAAGGCTGAAAACGGCCAGATGGTGTCGAGGGGAACAGGTGAAAGCCTAATCAACCGTGGTCTTCAGGCGAGATCTAGGACGTTTGGATGCTGGCTTATTTGTGGGTGGCTGACGTTCGAAGTAAGAGGACGATGAGGCGTCGCCTCGGTCATGGTGGTAAGAGTAGGAAAGCAATTGTTACATAAATAACGTTGATCTCCGACCACCATCATCCCGATGTCGAATCCTTGCCTGCCTCCCGTTGGTGCCGTTCGAATCGCTATACAAGACGAATATTCAAAAGGACTCTTACTAGGGTTGGAACGGTCATAAGGTGCGCGAGTTGGATATCGATACCGAGCTTCAACTAACAAGGAGTCTTTAGTTTATTCATCGAGCAGGATATCCCGAAGATGATTTCATGGGAGGAAGTCAACAGGAAGAAGGGCACGTACTACGTCGGTGCAGCCCTCAGACCGGACGCCAGTTCACGACCACGACCTCCTCTGCAAGGCAGGCGAAATGAGACAGAGAGCGATGGTAGCCATCTTGCAAGCTCTATGACCTCGGGCTGTCCATCGTCTTCCTGGGTCCGGTGCCAAGACTAGCAATTCTGTAAAGGCAAACTTTTTTGTTCCCTAGTACGAGCCGCTGGTTTTTTAATGGCGCAGAGAATATTGCTGCCTCGTTGAGAAAACGATAAACACAAGGTATGCGACATGCATATAAACACCCAGACTTCCCTCCTCACTCGTCTTCCTGGTTTTCAGCGATGGTAATGCGGAATTTATAGTACAGAAGACGAAGATAAAGCCCGAGGAAAATTATCTGGTTCACTCCCACTTTTCCCCATCCTTGTAGCCCGAACGCGGGCAGTTTGCCTAGTCATCTTCGGTTCCTCGTCTTCCCCTCCATCCGTGTCCTTGTTCGTCCAGACTCCCTTTCATACTCGTCAGGAGCCACTTGGGTGCGGAATATTAGAAGAAAGACTTCACCGCGAAGAAGTTCGCAGCGACGGATCCTTTCGAACCCTTGCACTCAACACCATCGCGCCGTTCTTTGTCGTACGCGCCTTCCAATCCCTTCTTATTAAAGGAGCGCGTTCCCGTCCCCAATGCACGTCAAGTGTCATCAACGTCAGTAGCGTGGGGGCACAGATGAACACGTCAACCCCCTTGTCCTCTGTATGTGCTATTCCATCCCTTCCAGCTTTTCTATGTAAGCTGACCTCATGTAGGTCGCAAACCTCATGACGAAATCCGCTTTGGACAAGCTCACGCTTGTTCTGGGGACAAGTTTCGCTCAGAGAGGCAATAGTCCTGAGGTGTTGGAGGCGATCAAGACGAAGCCATTACCGGGGATGGTTGCGCCGATACCTGCGAAGAGGCAAGGAACGTGAGTATGTTCGATGTTTGGGTGGGATTGGATATTGATTAGAGCTTCTAGTGAGGTGGAGATGGGGATGACGGCAGTGTATCTGGCGGTATCTGATTATATGAATGGAGCGGTGTTGACTGTCGATGGTGCTGTATCGTTGGTTAATCCTTGACTATTCCGTGATTATCCGATATAGAAACATCATGGAATCCAGGATGCCGACTGCCTGCACCATCGAGACAGGAAGTCCTGGAAGTCACCCGAGTTCAAAGTTTAAGGTATCTTTATGACAGTACGCGTACCCTTGCTCAATGTAACTCAACTCCAACAACGGCAGATGACTAATTGATTTTGGTAGAGGGAGGGAGATAATGAATTGACGCGTTCAAGTTATACAAGAGTCAACCTTTGAAGAGCCATATGTTCCTGTGTTGGCACCTGAATCGCGTAGGATGGTATTCTCATATACTGTAGACTGCTTGTCTGGTGGTGCAATGTGCATGAGACCGAAAAGTCTACCTCGCAAAGCAGCTTGACAAAAAAAACATGGGGAAACGGTGCTGCGGGCCGATGTGCTAGTGCCGAAGTTGCCGGATTGACTCGACAGCAAATCGCTGGAGGCAGCATTGACAACCCTCACCCGCTTGAACTGGATGTGAGTTTTTCTCGTAGTTTTCTCCCTTGCTCATCCTCCTCATGTTTATAGCTTATATCCACTTGCTACTGTTTTGGTTCTACGGCGCAACCTGCCTTTGAGACATGGAAGCAACCCGTGAAGATGGACATTCGCCTCCTTCACCTCTTCCGCGACGGTCGGAGGAATCGTTGCTTGATAGCGTACGTCCTCATGTTTATGAGCAGGAAATATTTGTTAATGATACGAACACATTCTCAGGGATGTCATTGCACGCGTCCTTTAGAGCAGGACCTACCGATAACTCACAGAATCTAATGAAACATATCTATTGCAGATAGCACTGATGCCGCAAGAATACTCCACTACAGACTCTGGTCCGTTGTCTTCTCAGGGAGATCAATTAGAATAAATACCCTCCTCCTCCTCTTGACGGGTTGTGGGAACAAAAATAAACACGTTGCAGGTCAATTCAAGTAATCATTCCACCGGGACTCATTACTGACTACATGTTCAATACAGATCTCTTGAGACCGGAGCCAGATACGGCATGTCCTGAGGTTTCAGAAAGAATCCCTGGCACGAGTTCAACGGCATTAGAACAAACTTAAGCCGAAATTCCTCTAGTCTCTTCTACCATTATCAAAGTGGAGCTGCACTAAACTCTTAGTTCCGGTGAGAGGGGTCAGTCTTTCTATAAACTCGGCTCAGCTCAAGAACTCGCTACTTGCCAGCCTTCATTGAACTTTCAGGCTATAGGAGCATCTTAAAAGCCCGGAACATATCTTGATTGAAGAATCCTAGTTCTTTTCTTTGCATGGCCGCATTCATCATTCAAGTAGTCGCCGCATCACTCCTGGTAGCCTCGCTGCTTCATCGGTGGTTCAAGCGACCGTCAGTCAAGCATGTCAAGGGACCGTCATCGCCCTCTTTCTGGCTAGGTAAGTCATGTGTGGATTACTGAGCACAAACGTAAGCTCACACACCATATACCAGTCCACCAACGTGTCCTTCGCGATCAAGATAACGCAGGTGATCTCGAAACAAAATGGCGCAGGAAGAACGGCACCCTTTATCGTATTGGGGGATGTTTGGGTGTAAGCAAGCCCTGCTCTCTGCCATGGTCACAACTGAAGCAATGATTCACAGCAAGACGTCCTAGTGGTTTGCGACCCCACGGTTTACGGATATGTTTTCAACCCCTCATGTCCTTACCCAAAATCCAAGGACAGTATCTTCATACTGGATCTGCTCTCTGGTAAGGGTCTTGCTGTCGTCGCCGGTGAGTTTTACCGTGGTCTAGCCTTGCGCCACATTGTATTGATCGTGTTTAGGTGAACCACACCATCGCCAACGCAAGATTCTGAATCCAGCATTCTCCACTGCGCAACGTCGAAATTCCCAGGTTATATTTCAGCAGTGCAGCGACAAGGTAGGTTCATCCATGCGTGGAAGTTAGAAGGAACTTCCTATGACAATTGCAGCTTGTGAATGGTATCAAAGGATCTCGGACTGGTACCGGAACTGGCAACACCGTCAATATTCGTGCTTGGACAAGCAAGGCTACCCTAGATATTATTGGTCTAGGCAAGTGGGATCCATGGTATTCTCTCGCCGGTCAAACTGACAATGGCATCCGACATAAGCCTCCTTCCGACATGATTTTACTTCACTCGATGGTTCGGAAACGGAACTAGAACAAGCGATGAGGCACCTCTTGTAAGAAATGTCTTTCATTTTCGAATAATAAAGCTCATCATATCTAAAATCCGATTTCAGCACCACTGCACAAACTAATCCATCAGCATCAGAGCTTATTCTCGTAGACTTCATGCGAATGCTTCCGGATTCGATGCTAGAACTTTTACGGCTGGTTCCAATCCGAGAGCTTCGTCAAATCATTAGCGTAGGAAACTAAGAAAACCGCCCGAGAAATTTTGGCTCGCCATAACTTGGGATGCAGACACCAGAAGGCGATGAGGTTATCCTTGATATCCTTGGTCAGTTGGCTCTTTTCGTTCAATACACCTATGAACATGCTCTCTAGCGAAAGCGCATTTAGCAAGGAAAATGCAGGAAGACGAGATCGAAGCCCAGCTAATGTTTGTGATATCTCTTTGCTTGCTCCTCATCACGATGTGACTTTTCATCTGGTTCTAGGACCTTCATTATTGCCGCGAACGAGACATCGAGCACTAGTCTATCATGGCTGCTATACGAACTCGCTGTTCATCCCGAGCATCAGTCCATAATTCGCGCAGAGTTGCAACAATCCAACGACTACGACTCTCTGCCATTTTTGAACGCGGCTATGAAAGTGAGCATGCCTAGTAGCTACACCGGACACCCATGTTCACCTCTAGAAACAGGAGTCTCTCCGTTTATACCCAAATATACCGTCCTTGATACGCACCACTCCTCACGATGATATTCTACCTCTCTCTGGAGGAAAGACGCTTGCGGTACCCAAGGGGCAAACACTTGTTTGTTCTGCTTACCTGTACAACCGGCATGACATTTCCATGTCACTTCAACATCAACTTGACGCGAGCTTTTTCTAGACTTCCATCTCTCTGGGGAGACGACGCGGAAGAGTGGAACCCAGTTCGGTTTCTTGGTAGCCCTATGTCTGTATCTCTGGGTGTGTATGCGAATCTGTGAGTATGACCTTGGATTTTGGGCGCAATATCGAGACTCATTTGGTGGGATGCTAGGATGACATTTGGTGAGCTCCATCTCGCCATGTTTTTCTTTCACTTACGCGGCCCTTCAGGTGCTGGGCCCCGTTCGTGCATCGGGTAATTGTCTTCAGCGTTTGACTTTCCCCACCTCCCGGTTGCTGACCTCATCCGATCATTCGTAGGTGGAGATTCGCGTATGTGTCTTCTCCTCTTTTCAATTTTGCCTTATTCAAAGCTGGTCGATGAAACACAGGGTCATGGAAATGCAAACAATCCTAGCCAGCCTGATCCTGAACTTCGAATTCAGTTGGCCCGAGGGAGGTGTTGAGATTTTGCGGTTCCCCGGCTCACCGGCC